>CAJQZN010036686.1:0-30266 GCA_907164685.1 Colias eurytheme | reverse complement strand
GTTATGCGCTTACCAACACATTTTGCGATTCATTTTTATATATAAGATTTATGGATATAAACAATGTAGGTTATATACCAAACCTATAGCATCACACTATTTTTACTTTCCCAGTCGAAAAGCGCTGCAGCGATGTTCTAGACCTAAAAGCGGCTGATATATTTATTTATTCAAGCTGGCGCGAATATTAATCGCTCTGCCGCCCGTTCACAGTAAATTGGAAACTGGAGTCGACGCCAAAAACCCTAAACGTCAAGTGTCATTCAGTCTTGCACTCGTTAAGGTGCACAAATGAAATAATCGTGGAACTTGTATCCCGAGGTCGGTTTCAATAATTGACTTTTGGATTTGCGCCAAGACGAATGGCGCTTTACGCTAGTGCATATTCTATTATGGCAAGCCTTTGTTTAATGTGTGAATAATTGTGGTGTGATCATTTTTAGGTACACCTGTATTAGGTATGTTAACCAGTTAGACATTAAATATCATTGATTACGAATATTTTTGTATAAATTTGTTAATTGGGTGTATTTTTTTTATTATATAGCAACTTTTTTTTTTACCTACGTAAAGTGATAGGTCTCAAAATATATGTGAGCAAATACTTATAATTTTAAACTTCTGATTTATTTAATTAGGAAACAGATATTAATTATTCTCATTAAAATAAATAATGAAAGCAATTTTCAATTTTCTAATAAAAATCAGTTACACATTTCCAAATTAAATAGCACATACTTACAGTTATATTCAGAACTCGATTAGTTTGCAGCTCGCTTCAAAAAGCCACTTTTAAACACCATGTCTTTCAATATTTATGAGCATAAAAATATTGTAAGGCATAAATGATTGTTTTAAATCTTAAATTCGGCACGTACAGGTTCCCGAGTGTTGCGTGGCATAGATAAAATCTCCCACATAAGATATTCAAATCCCTTAAGTGCACGTTGCGGTTGAATTGCGAGAAAAAGTCCCATTTTGAAACGTTGTAAAACTCTTTATTATTCCGGCTTTGCAGGTGTCTCTTGAGGAAGGTAAACGGGGCTGACGCCTCTCTGCTAAACGAATACAACCACTTAATGCTTAAATCTCCACAAAACGAACACAATAAATAGTTCGAGAATAACTAGCATTTTACAACAATCCCCAACTTCCTGATATACGCTCTGTTATAAAATTTAACGTTGAAAATATTCACGTATCTACATTGTAATGTCATATTCGCGCTTAAGAGACGCCGCTGGCGTAGTAGACGAGCTCTGTGCGACTTTTTACGACGCTATAAATTTTTAACATCACAAAAAAGTCTGTCTTTTGGCCCTCGAAAAGAGCAAAATGAAGTACGTAAGAGACTTGCGATAGGAATATTTATTAGCCATATTGTAATGCTCTTTTTGAATAATGCAAAACGTTAAACGGCGAACAACACTTAAATTACGTGGAGAATTGATTTGACTTTTCTTTAATATCACTCTTGTACGGTCATTTAATAGATTAGACTCCACGCTGACACATCTCACAGCAATATCTTTGTGAAATATTATCTCGAAACGAATTAACGCGCGTACGATACACGTTGCAGTACAGCCAATTTTGATAGCTCCAATTTTTCTTTATTTCAAATTTATTAGTTAGTCCGGCTTCGTTCACAGATTGCACCATTTATCATCGTGAAAGCGTGTATCAGCGAGTGTATTCGAGCATTAATGGCGGTACAAACCCGAGCATTATATGATTTTTCCAGCAACAAACCGCGCAAACGTATGAGTCAACTTTCCGCGTCATTTGGCATGGCCCTAATGGATTGCGAACAGAGTTGTTGTCTCGACAAAGGTTTTTGCAGACAAAGTATAATGATGCGTAGATACGGCTCTTTTTTGTTCCGAAGATAACGCAGCCGGCAGCGGCGATAGGAGCGGGCCGCGACCTAATTTCTATCCGCCTTGATTACTCAAAGACGGCGATCGGTCTTTTGGGATTATGACGTGAACATGTATAATTCATAACGCTACACACACATTGGCCTATTTGTATTTGATGGTTACAAATGAATATATGCGAATTATGTTATGGGGTAACTATTATAATGTAATCCTATCCAATTCAGATATGTAGTAAGGATTTTGTATGACTTAAATAGAATAGCTATAACTATTTAACCCATTGACCACCGAGCGGCCCGATCGGGCCGAGACACAATAGATTTTCTATTGTGTCTGTGATCCGAGGACTGACGGATTAATATTAAGTTACAAAGTCCAATGTGGTAAATAAACTGTAATCCTTAAAAAATATTGAAATATATTGTATTGAAATATTTATGTTTCCAATAAAATACATTGTTACCTAGCCTCATGTTTCCAAATAAAAGTTGACGGCGTTCGTAGCATTAATGAGATTATAAAACTTTTAGATCCAACATATCTCTATTGGTGTTTTTACCTTATAGTTTTATCTTCATCGCAGATCAGCTAAACTAGCGAAGTTGCAACGCAGTCAATTTATCGAGAATTATTCACAACTTTTTCCATAAAAGTTAGTAACTCGTGCGTCGTTTATGGTTTTATTTATTTTGTACTACGAACTCATTTATGTTCTACATTATCTATATAGTTTCAGGCAGCAACAAATATATATAAGATAATAATAATAATATAATTATTTAGGAATATTTCGTTTCTTGAGCCATTTGACAATATGTTCTTTAAAACCTAATAATAATTAATGAACATTCATCATATTATGGACATTTTAAACTTAAACTCATGCATTCAGTACTCACAATCATAAAACAATAGTTATCTCTACAAAGCCAATTTTGTAGAGACTAATATACCAACGTAGTACTCTACAATTTTACGTTCCGCGCTACGCACACGTGCACCCGCTAAAAGCGCATCGTCATATTTAAAATATTCAAGCTTATGTTGTCTTCAGCTCTTCGGGCTCTCCATATTCGCTCTATGTCTGTGGATATGCATAGAGCCAGGGTTCAACGAGTGGATGAGGATACTAGAGCTACAGAAATACTTCATCGGCATTTACATAATTCTGATAGCGTCCCTCGGAATCATGGTGGTCGCTTTCCTCGGTTGCGGATCGGCTCTGATGGAAAATGTTAAGCTTTTATACGCGGTAAGGCTAAAACTGTGGTGTATTGGGATGATAATTGTTTGGTTTTTAATGATTTAATTGCTTTTTATTTAGCTTACTTTCATATACATATATTTTCAATGATTGAGTGTTATAACCCAACGTTTAGAATTTTAAGTATTTTTCATTGTTACAATTTGAAACAACTGCATACGTAATAACAATATACCAAAAACTGTGTTATTAATAGTTATTAATTATATATCTTTAATTCACGCTTATAAGGTCTCTTTGTCACAAAGTTTGGGTTGTACATTTTTAATATAAGTACTGAACCGCGTAACAACAGCTTTCTTTCTATGCACGTACAATTAAGAGTACTCATTCAATCATTTTCTAATTCAATTTTCAGTTCATAGCATCCCAAATAGCTCTATTCGTCTTCGGTCTGGTGGGAGCCTGCGTGGTGCTGGACTTCTCTACGTATGATTCAAGTATTCAGCCTCTTATCAAGGAAGTGATCGTCAGACTTATCAATAACCCACAACATGAAGGTAGCCGGGAAATCTTAAGGATGGTACAGGAAGGTGTAAGTATAATATTACTATTTTTAACTTGGTAGCTCTTCACTATAGTGAATATAGTGAAAAGTTTATAGCTCCCTTGTATCGAGGAATGAATGAATGAATGAATGAAATGAACTTTACAATAAATTAATTAATGTACAGTACAGGAATCTTATCAGAAATAACTTAAATACAAATTTTACAAATTGGTGTTAATAAATTCCAGAGATAAATACATGGGTTCAGAAATTGAAATTTCAAATTTATATGGTGGCAGATATTAAATATTATACAAATAAACAGAACACCTCATACCTAATAATTAAAAATGGTTAAATACTGTTTTTGTTTATTAAGTAATAAAAAAACTATCCCTCAATTACTTAACATACTTTTACTTCCGACGAATTATAAATGTATAACAATAATCCGTTTCGTTTTTCCGTTTCCGGCAGTGTAGACGTAAAGACATACTTTTGATTAGCTCCGTATTTAAACGTATAAACTATAAAAATAACACGTAATTCTGTGAAATAACCTTTGAACTTAATACATATTTTGGTAAACTACATTTTGAAATTAAAATTCAAGTGAAAACAGTGCTATAAAAACAATTATTCAGTGGATAAACAAAAGTAAAAAACATAAGGTTGACGGATAACCATAAAAGCCAAGATAAAAGCACACTGACATCTGACTTTGACAAGTGACAACGTCCATCCAGTGCTACCAACCCAACAGCTTCATTAAACTGCGTTCATTTTACGACCAATTCCACGCATAGACAATAGCAAAAATGGATAACCTTCAAACTTTTTTTGATCAGATGAAAATAGAAATGTCAAAACAAACCGATGATATTATGACGAGAATTGATGAAAAATTAGCTCCTTTTAGACAAGAAATTCAGGAATTAAAGACAGAAAACGAGAAACTAAAGGAAAAGATATATAATTTTGAGAAATATAGAAGACTGAATAACTTAATTTTGTATGGATTTAAAGAAACTGAAGAATCAAGTAGCAACCTTATCGAAATTGTTAGAAAAAAAATTAAAGAAGATTTAAATATTAACTTTGAACATAGGGATGTAAACACGATCTACAGAATTGGAAAATACAACCCAGAAAAAGGAAAAGAAAGGCCAATCCTTCTGACATTCGTTAATCAATGGAAGAAAAATGAAATAATGGCAAATAAAAAGAAATTAAAAAATGTATATCTTTCTGAAGACTACCCAAAAGAAATACTTGACATAAGAAAGAAATTACAGCCAAAACTGGAAGAAGAAAGAAAGAAAGGTAATTATGCATTTATAAACTACGACAAGCTTGTGATCAAACAGGGGAAACCTGTGAACGAGAAACGCAAAAGGCAACCTTCAACCTCGCCCATTACAAAAGAGCACCCTCGGAAACAACAATTATCATCAAAGGCATATCGCCTAAACGCTTTCGACGTTATGAGGAATAGAAGTAACTCTCTGCCTTCTGCCAACTTACAAACTAATCAGAATGCATAGGAAATTGTCATCAGCCGCCGGAACAAAACTTTAAATAAATATAAACCGAAAGAAAATATTGAGAAAACATTCCCCAACCCGACTTGTCCTCGTGGGGAATTAGACTGCAACCCTCCACCTAACACAAATATAAATATAGATATAGAAACAGACCAAGACGCGAAACAAACTCTCAAAATTTGTACTTATAACGTACGAACACTTTCATCAACAGAACGATTTCTTGAATTAAATAATGCTCTAAAATATATTAACTGGGACATTCTAGGTCTCTCAGAAATACGAAAAATGGGGTGTAAGATTGAAGAGTATAGTGATCTTATCTTTTGCTACATTGGTGAAACTCAAGGTCTATATGGAGTAGGATTTATAATTAAGAAACAATATAAAAACAACATTATCAACTTCATAGGAATATCAGAAAGAGTCGCACTTCTGCAACTAAAATTCGAATGCTTTTTGCTGTCAATAATCCAAGCATATTCGCCAACAGAAAGATCAACAGAAGAAGAAATAGAAAAATTCTACAAAGACATTGAATATGCCCACACCAAAACAGAAGGTAAGGTCATTGTTATGGGAGATTTTAATGCGAAAATAGGTTGTCCGAAAGTAAACTATTATCCAGTAATGGGAAAATATGGCTACGGAGTGTGTAATGAAAGAGGCGAACGTCTCTTAAGTTACGCACACCAACACAAACTGTCAATAATGAACTCATTTTTCAAAAAGAAAGAATGTCGTAGATGGACTTGGCAATCTCCTGACCAAAAAACCAAAAATGAAATTGACTTTATAATGATAAATCAGCATAAACTTATAACTAATATTGAAGTACTAAGCAAATTTAAATTCTTTTCCGATCATAAATTAGTGAGAGCAACATTACTTTTAAAGATTCCAGTAAAGAGCAGAAAAACCTACACAACACCACCTACTATCCCTAAGACAGAAACAGACATCAAAAACTACATCGAAATGCTACGAACACATATAGAAGATATAGAAAGAGACCATATTGATATCCAAACATACTATAACATCCTGGAAAAAGGTATAACAGAAAGCTTAAAATACAAAAATAGTAAACATCCTCAACAAGAAAATATTTTCTCTAATGACACAATCCAACTTATAAAAAGACGCACGGAACTACAACACTCAAAGAATAAAACTAAGGATATGAAAAACGAACTCAGCAAAATATATAAAGAAACGAATAGGTCAATCCGTAAAGATTATAACAAACACAGATATGAAATTATTTCAAGAAACATTAAACATTTTAGAAGTGCTAAAAAAGCATATAAGGAATTATCCACACAAAAATCATGGATTCAAAAACTCAAAAATAATTCACTTGAAACTAATTCTAGAAGAGATGTAATAAGCCATGCAACAGATTTTTACGAAAAGCTATACAGGAAACAAAACAACATAGATATAAAAGAACAAACACCACGCATAAATACGACGGACTGCGTCAAACAAATTGATGAATATGAAATTTTAGAACATATTAAAAAACTGAAGACAGAGAAAAGTCCCGGGCCAGATGGTTTGTGTAATGAAGCCCTTAAAATAGGAGCACCTATTTTAACGCGCCATTTTAAGCAATTATTCAACATGATATTAGACGAAGAAAAAGTACCTAGACAATGGTGTACATCAGATATAATTTTACTCTTCAAGAAAGGAAGCCCATTGGATATAGGAAACTATAGACCTATAAGCCTGCTAGCTAGTACATATAAACTATTTTCATCTATAATTTTAAAGAGAATATCCGATGACATTGATATACAGCAACCGAAAGAACAAGCAGGATTCAGGCCAGGTTTTAGCACAGTGGACCACATACAGACATTAGAACAGGTTATAGAAAAATACAGAGAACACAATAGACCTCTGTATGTGGCCTTCATTGACTACAGCAAGGCTTTTGACAGCATCAGCCACTGCTCAATCTGGAACGCACTGGAACAATTCCATATCAACTGTAAATACATCAATATCTTGAAATATATATACACAAATTGCACGAGTAGAGTAAAGTTAGAAACTAGGGGTGACGAAATAAAAATCGAACGTGGAGTGAGACAGGGAGATCCTATTTCTCCGAAACTGTTTATTGCAGTACTTGAAAGTATTTTTCAAAAACTAGACTGGAAAAGCAAAGGTGTTTATATAAACGGACATTATTTAAGCCATCTGAGATTTGCTGATGATATTGCCATACTTGCTGAAACTGCCAAAGACCTTGAAGAGATGATGAGATCACTGGACTACGAAAGCTCTAAAATCGGACTAGAAATGAATGTAAACAAAACCAAGATACTAACCAACAATCATGAACGTCCAATAGCTATAAAAGGGAACAATATAGAATATGTCAGTGATTACATCTACTTGGGGAAGCAAATCTCATTTAAAACGACAAGTAATGAAGAAGAAGTAACAAGAAGAATCAACGCAACTTGGAAAAAATTCTGGGCACTGAGAGAAATCTTAAAAGGGAACTACAACTTGCACATGAAAAAGACTATACAGGGTGTAATCGTTAAGTGTGCACAAGCGATTATTCCGTAACTATTGCAGATATCAAAAAACTTTAAACTGATATCGAAAGTACTTAACCTAATGAGTAAAATGGCCATAATAAATTTTTAAAAATAAAACGAGAAATAACCAAAAATGTTACATTAAACGCTCCCATACAATTTATTTCCCATACATTTTGTATTCATAGTAGATTTTCGAAGTGACGTCCTTATTGTGCAATACAATGAGGAGGTCTATTTACAGTTTCTAAATGAACTTCCCTCCAAATTTGCGAAGTAATTAAAGCAGAAAACCAAAAAAACAAAAAAAAGCTAAAATCTTTCATATTAAATGTATAGGTTGATCCAAAAGTAATGATAATTGGGTATTTCCTGTGCACATAAAAATATAAAATAAATGTTTTATGCTTGCTCATGTAATCACTAAGTTATCACAAAAAAATTATATCTACAGGCCACGTTTCCAAGTATTAACATTAATTTTAATGTGAACAGTGCGAGCCAAAATGTTTCCCGACGAAAAGAAGAAACAACGATTCGACATTTAGAGGGTGAATTTCTAAATTTTTAATGAGATCAGGATAATTTTTTTCACGATTTGTGACCATGGGCGTTACCTGGGTTCACCATGTTTATGCTGAAACCAAGAAACAATCAATGGCCTGGATGCGAGCTTCCAAAGTGACGGTGAAGATTTTCAAAGTGAAAATTAGTGGGATAGATTAAAGCCGTAGTTTTTTGGGACGCTGAAGAAATGTGGAATATTTTAAGAAGGTAGCCACTACTACACAGGGCTCTTACTACACAGACCAAATTAAAAGATTGCGGGTAGGTTAGTAAGAAAAAGAGACATGGCAAACTTCGGTCTTGAATGTTGGTTCACCAAGACAACGCACCAGATCACAAAGCGTCAGTTGCGATGGCTGCCAATCAAAAATCGGCATGAAAATGCTTGAACACCCACCCTGTTTGTAAGATCTAGCTCCTAGTTAATTCTATCTCTTACCTCGGCACAAGAAACACCGTCGATACAAGAAATTTTAAGACGACAGCGAAGTGATGGCCGATTTTGAGGGGTTTTTGTAGATGAAGTCAAAGTTTTTTTTTTCTAAGTTAAGGAAAAAAAATATCGAAGTATATTATCTAGTTAGAAGACTATCTAGAGAAATACATAATTATTTTAACTGTAATGACCTTGTTTAATATTGATTATCATTACTTTTGGATCAACCCATGTACATGGGATATTCATATCTCATACTAAATGTATGGGAGGGTTTAAAGTTAATTTTTTAGATATTTCTCGTATTATTTTTAAAAATTTATTATGGCCATTTTACTCATTAGGTTAAGTACTTTCGATATCAGTTTAAAGTTTTTTGATATCTGTCATAGTTACGGAATAATCGCCTGTGCACACTTAACGATTACACCCTGTATATGATACATGCCTATTACCCTGTTTGTTGTATGGCTGCCAAACTTGGATATTCACAAATAAAATAAAACAAAAGATCAAATGCAGTCAAACAGCGATGGAGAGGAGCATATTAAAAATTAAAAAAATACATAAAGTTAAGAGCGAAAATATTCGTCAAAGAACTAGATTCACTGAAGGTCTCCACTCTAATCTCGCTGCAGTCCACTTCCACCTTGAGACTCATAAACCGTGTATCTTGTTCCTCACGGAGACGCAGATAAGATGTCCGTCTGACTTGGCGTACCTGTCCTATCCCGGCTACACCCTGGAGCATAATTTTAAGGCTCGGTCAGGTGTGTGCGCGTACGTCCGAGATGACATCTGTTGTCGGCGTCTCCGGTATCTTGAAGACCCCCATTTTTCAGTGTTATGGATGCTGGTGGACACAGGCCCAGAGAAACTTCTCTATGCCTGTGTCTACCGGGCGCACAGCGGAGACCAGGAGACGATCAGGCTCACAGAGTACCTTAGTGAGGTGGCGGACGCTGCTCAACACAAATACCCTTCCGCTCAGCTTGTGTTACTGGGGGATTTTAATGCCCACCACCAGGAGTGGCTATACCCATACCAGTGCACTGACCTAGCTGGGAGAGAGATGCGTAAACTCTCCATTGCATTAAATCTCACCCAGCTGGTCCAAGGAGCGACGCGGGTTCCTGATGTTGAGAGCCACACAGCCAATTGCTTGGACCTTCTGCTGACAACAGATCCAGACCGTTACTCGGTGGCGATTTCTTCGCCGCTTGGCAGCTCCGATCACTGTCTGGTGAAATCTGTATCTGTCTACTCGCCGCCCGATCCCAGTCCTAGGGGCTCTCGGCGCGTGTGGCGATACAAGTCAGCAGATTGGGATGAGATGCGTTCCTTCTTTGCGTCTTATCCCTGGCGGCCTGTCTGCTTTTCTTCTGATGACCCTTCGACCTGCGCGGATGCTGTGACAGATGTGCTGCGACAGGGAATGGAGTACTTTATCCCATTCTCGGACGTGGCCATGTCCGGCAAAGCTCAGCCCTGGTTCAGAGCCGATTGCAGACGCGCTGAAGCGCTAAAGCATGAAGCATATCTGGCATGGGTTGATGCTCGACACCGCAAGGCCAAGGACGTGTCAGACAAGAAGAAAGCCTTCAACCGGGCCGCCAAGTCCTGCAAAAAGGCTCTACGGAAAGCTCGATTTGACCACGTTAGCCGTATAGGGAACAAACTGGCTTCTTACCCCTCTGGTAGCAAAGCGTTTTGGTCCCTAGCTAAGACGGTTGAATCGAATTTCTGCCGCCCCTCACTTCCTCCACTGCTGAAACCGGATGGGTCGCTGGCTCACACCGCCGTAGAGAAAGCGAACCTTTTTGCTTCTCTTTTCGCGGAAAATTCCCGTCTTGATCCCACAAATGCGAAACCTCCCAGTCTACCTGGATGCGAGGTGAATATGCCGGAAATTCACATCCGTCAGACTGAGGTGCTTAAAACGCTGCGGAATCTTGACGTGAATAAAGCCAGTGGCCCTGATGGAATTCCAGCCATAGTTCTTAAAACCTGTGCACCTGAGCTTGCTCCTGTTTTGACACGCCTCTTTCGCCTGTCGATGACGACTGGAATAGTACCGAAATCTTGGAAACTTGCCAACGTGCAGCCCGTGCCCAAAAAAGGCAGTCGTGCCGACCCCTCCAACTATAGGCCAATTTCAGTCACGTCCATACTCTGTAAGACTATGGAACGTGTACTGAACAGTAGGCTCCTTGCACACCTAGAAGCGAACGACCTTCTCAGTGACCGACAATACGGGTTCCGCCGAAACCGGTCCACTGGGGATCTTCTAGCGTACGCCACCTACGTCTGGAGCGAGGCCATAGAGAATCATGGTGAAGCACTTGCTGTCTCCCTTGATATCTCGAAGGCCTGCATGGCATGATAGCCTAATTGGCAAGCTTCCATCCTACGGTCTGCCTACTGGTCTCTGCGCCTGGATCTCAGATTTTCTGAGGGACCGGTCGCTCCGGGTAGTCGTTGACGGCTGCTCGTCCGACCAAATGGCTATAAATGCCGGAGTCCCTCAGGGATCAGTTCTCTCCGCAACACTCTTCCTGCTACACATCAACGATCTGCTGAAACCCGGTATCTATGGGTACGCAGACGATAGCACTGTTGTGGAGAGATATGTATCCAGCGCGCGAGCCAGTACGGCACAAATCCAGTCTCTACGGGAGGCGATGGTTGATCGCATGAACTTGTCCTTACAGGCGGTCTCCGACTGGGGCGATGCCAATCTGGTCAAGTTCAATGCGTCTAAGACCCAGGCGTGTCTATTCTCCGCTAAACGGAGTCCATTCCACCTGACTCCGAATTTCCAAGGTGTGTCCGTACCGATAACTAACCACCTCGAGCTTCTTGGTATCACCTTAACGCCTACTCTGAACTTTGGTTCCTTCATTGAATCAAAAGCCCAAGTAGCCTCAAAAAAGCTTGGAATTCTGGCGAAGGTGAGACAGTATTTCAGCCCGGGACAGTTGCTCAACCTTTATCAAGCACAAGTCCGATCGTGCATGGAATACTGCTCTCACCTCTGGGACGGTTCCGCCAAGTACCAGCTGGAGGCGCTTGAGGCGATAGAGAGGCGTGCCAAGAGGCTCATAAACGACGATGAGCTAGTAGGCAAAAAACTCCAGAGCCTCGCTCATCGTCGCAGAGTGGCCAGCTTATCGGTTTTTTACCGGATACACTTTGGTGAGTGCGCTGCGGAACTACACGAACTTGTTCCGCCATCCCCGTTCTTCCACCGATCGTCGAGGCGCACAGATTCTAGGCATCGCCATATGGTGGACGTTCCATGTACCCGGACTAAGCGGTTCGATTCCACATTCTTCATTCGAACCGCTAGGGTCTGGAACGCGCTTCCTGAATCTGTGTTCCCCGACGAGTACAATATGGGGGTCTTCAAGAGAAGAGTGAACCGGTACCTACTAGGGAAGCGCGTACCATCTTAGACCGCATCTTAGCTTTCCATCAGGCGAGATTGCGGTCAAGCGCTTCCCTATCTTAAGTAAAAAAAAAAAAAAAAAAACTGATGCTCTCAGACACGCACTCTCTCTAAAGTGGAAATGGGCAGGGCACATCTCAAGATATGAAGACCGAAGGTGGACCATGGAAGCTACAAGATGGAATGGACCAAAGGGGAAAAGGAATGTGGGTCGACCATTAAAACGGTGGGCTGATGATATAATACACGTTGCAGGAAAAGACTGGATAAAGACAGGCAAGGACAGAGAGCTATGGAAAAGGAAGGAGGAGGCCTTTACCCAAATAGGGGTCGAAATCTCTTAGATAATATAACTAACACTAATTATAAGTAACCTTAGTTTTTAAATAACTACTTACTAACAAAATTGTATATTAGGTATATAATAAGTGAGATTTCGAATAAATGGCTTATTTATTATTATTTATAACAATAATCAGACAGAGCAGTACATGTTATGTAAAACAAAGTTCATTAATTACTGGAAAACGAAACAATTTCTCCCTCCCAAACAAATCATCGTGATTGTCCAATCAGTGAAACTAGCAGGTGAAGAGGGCAATCCGGTATATTGACAAAAAGACGAGCGAAATCAAACCGAAAGCATTGGAACGTCGACGTGGGGCCTAACGGGACCCCGCTTGGAACAACGATGCTAATGAAATTGCCTGCGTTTTGTTCTGATTGAATTGGAACATCCATTTTATCTTATGCTGCTTGACAATAACGAGCATGGAACGGTGGATGTCAGGATATATTTGAAGTATCAGTCGTAATAAAATGGTTCATAAAGTTGTAATTATTTATTTATTTAAATAAATCATCTTCTTATGTATGTTGACGTTGGGTCTAAAGAGACCCCGTTTAGAACTGAACTAATGAAATTGACTTCGTTTTGTTCTGATTGAATTGGAACATCCATTTTATCTTGTGTAGTGACTGCTTGACAATAACGTCATAGAGTATGGAAGCGTGGATAAAAACAGAAAAAACTTAATAAATTAATTCAGTTCTTGCCTTAACTATTTCTAAACTTATTAATTCGCATCAAACATACCTACTGAAAAATAAAAAATCATAAACTTGAAATTAAGGAATTTAAATTAATATCCTTTCACCAGAATACTTGAAAGGACATTTCCAATTACGGCAATCGGATTGAATAAGTATATAAAACACTTAAAGTTGGTTCCTTTCTTTTATCATATCAGTCGCAGCGGATCTCCTTGCTAGAGTTTACTTAACCAATTTAACTTAACCTCCCTTGAAAGTGTCGCAAAGACTTGAACTTATTACGGCATTACGCTATGTAAGATAGTTCACACTTATTATAACACTCTATTATTATCTAATATTAAGTAATAAAAAGTACTTATTTTGTATAGGTAGTTCACATTGAATTCTATAAAAATATCGTCAACGAAAAAAAAATGGAAATTAATGTAAAATACTAATCATCTTTCTGTTTCATAAAGAGAAATAACTAATCAGACATTGTAAAATGTAGTATCTATTTTTTTTTTAATTCAATAACTCATTTCATATTATAATTATATAAAAAAAATTACGAATTAGTAATGAGCTTTACTCGAGAAAAGCACAACCTATTATGTAGTGTTGTAGGTCTACAATACATTACAAACTCACAATCTAAAACAATTTCCTTATAAATAACTTAATCAATACTAGTGTCACTATACAAATCACCATCTAAATCTATTCCCATAAAAATATAACAGAGATAAGCTTCCCTTTAGTATTAGCACATTTTTCATTATTTGTTACAGATCGGCTGTTGCGGCGCAGACGGCCCCATGGACTTCATAAACCTGAACAAGCCTCTGCCCTCAGAGTGCCGCGACTCAGTCACTGGTAATGCGTACTTCCATGGCTGCGTGGATGAGCTTACGTGGTTCCTCGAGGGCAAGACGGGCTGGCTGGCTGGTATCGTCCTCGCGTCGTGCATGATTAATGTAAGTAAAAAGAAAGTAGGAGTCATAGAGGCTGTTGATGGAAGAGGCTTTATAATTTTTGTGTTTGTTTCATAAGATTAGCAAAAGTTCTTTACGCAGCTACTGATGGTTTCACTTTAAAAATGTTTGTTATGGACGCGTTAACAAAAATAATAAATACTAATTCACATCATTTGAATTATGAACTTACAAATATAATTACACTAGATTTCCGCCCGCGGCTTCGCCCGCGTTTTCAAAGGAAAACCCGCATAGTTCCCGTTCCCGTGGGATTTCCGGGATAAAACCTATCCTATGTGTTAATCCAAGTTACCCTCTATATGTGTGCTAAATTTCATTGTAATCGGTTCAGTAGTTTTTACGTGAAAGAGTTACAAACATCCATACATCCATACAAACTTTCGCCTTTATAATAGTATTAAGATTATAGTATAGTATTAAGAGTATTCCTATGATATACATTTTTTATCATTTTTTTCAACTGCAGGACTAAATTTCATTACAGTCAATAAACTTCTTTTAAGTTCTTACTGGATTTTATTGTCTAATATGCATTTTTATTTAAACATTTAATATAATTACAGGTTATAAACGCCGTAATGTCTCTCGTCCTTATCCAAGCAGTGAAGAAGGAAGAAGAGGAATCTATATCATATAAGAATTAATTCGATACGTTAGCATAAGAACTATTTTAGTGTTTTATGAAATTTTCATGTTATTTTATTGAAAAACATTTAATAACCACCGTTTTTTAATTAAGTTCCATTTATATGTAACATTTGAAATTAAATATACGTACAAAAGAAAATGTTGTTTTATTTCATAATAAATATTAGAATTAGTAAAAACCTTGAGCCGCCTTAAAAAACATCTTAGACTATGGCGTCTTAACTTAAACATTAGTTTATTACAAATCCCTGAATAACCTATGCGGCTATGGGGAAACCTTCCGCTATCTATCAAGAGTTTGTTAGAACAATAGAGTATTATAAGTGGCAATTGATTCACGTTGATTCTATTTCTAATTAATTTCGAAATAAAATATATCATTTTAGGCATTACTTAATTTCAATGTTCAAACTATATCTAAGGATCTACTCGGAGAGGAAATCAGAACATATACATAGAAGCAGATAAACATTTTAAAACGTTATACTGCATCCAAATATACATAGATATAAATTAGAATAGGTTAGGTAACAAATAATCAATACACATTTCCATTTAATGAAAATGGAATATTTGACCATTTTCATGCAAATTACGACAACAATGTCGCATATGAAACGTTTACCGTAGTTAGAGCGGACTGAATACGGTTATCAATTTTCATTGAGTAATTGAAACTAACGTTATGAATAAGGAAGGAATGAAATATAATGAAATGTGGGCAAGGAATGAATTGAATACAAATTGAATGATTGCAAATGAACTGTAAATACTGTTTTATTTAATTTTATCAAACGAATAAATAATGCTCTTGCATATTAGACTAGGGATTACATTAAAAATTCCATTAAGATGAAATATTTTTGTAAATTTAATTCAATGAGTGTTGCCACATTGTAAAATATAGAATTGGTCAAATAAATAGCGTAAGCTTAACAATTACTTAATTGGCTATAATTATCATCGTTTAATGAATAGTTCGGGTTACAGTGATGATAAGTAATATTAGTTGCTGACCGTACAATTAACTGCCCTCCGTTTTAAATGAGTGTCAATTTTACATGACCATTATTGGACGAAATTACACGCAGCAAGAATATAATTTCCAATGACTGTCATAAAATGTAGGAGCTGACTCACCACCCTATACCAAAACACTGTTCGTCCAAACACATTAGTTTATCGTTCGCAAAACAAATGAAATGACACTGGGTACACAACGTCAGATCGGTTTACACAAACAGAACAAATACATTAACCCAAACATTATGTGTTCGCAAAGAACGATAATTATATAGATGCTTTCAGAAAATTGGAAGATAGAGTTTCGCCTTAATTGGTATCAAAGCTTTTTAATCAAGTTTGTTGCATAAATAAATCTTTATTATAATTCATCAGAATAATTTATACTAAATTAAAATACAATATTAATTTTAATGAGTAGAGCCTGCAACAAAGTCTGAAAATAAATCGGTAATTGAACCTTCTAACATTAGCAATTCACTTGTTTACGTCTAAGATATATTTTAAAATATTAAATATCTTTGAAATATTAAAAGAAAAATTTAATAGCATCAGACTGCAATCATGAAATTTTCCTTCATACATGCACGATATTATAGAGATATAAAATGGAAAACATTGATAGATTTTACACAGAGTTAAGACGAATATCAATGACATACCAAACTAAATGAAATATGCCATACAAAACTAAATATATTGATTGAAAGGTTTTTTATATAGTTTAGAATTAAATGTAAGTCCATGAATAAATAAAACCTTTGTTTGCAAGTAAACATAGCTTGCTCTCTGTAAAATAATATCCAAAGGCAGCCACAGTATATCACATACCAATCGGAATCAGTAGTAAATAATGAAAACAATGTTAACGGTGAAACACTGATTCTTCACTTTGACTCCATTCGACACAGCGGGTCCATTTCCTTGACATAACAACCGCGTCGCGACGGAAGGCGCCCGTTGCTTGTATGAATTTATACAGATGCACCTCCGCCAATTTATCAAGATCCCTCATAACTCACACGACGATAAAACTGACACAAAACATTCAACTCTTTTACATACTGCATAAGAGCTTTACTGTAATTACATCCACGCATATCAAGGGATCAACTTATACTGGCTGGATCAGTGGAGAAACATGAAGGTCTGTTATCGGTTCATTTGCTACTGTAATAAGTTGTGATCCTGCAGCGATAGATGGATTTTTATTAAAGGAAATGCATACATTTATTTGATATCTAAATTGAGTTTCATTTTATATTGAAATACTGAATGATTTTACAAATAAGCTATTTGAAATTGAATATGTGAAATTGTGGGTATATTTAAGTGAATATATAAACTGTTATAACAACATGTTTTGAAAATAATATATTTAGGTAAATAAAAAACATATAACTAGAAATGTGTACATAAAATAATTCAACGATATCTTCTTTTCAAACATAAGATGAAACCTTGAAGTAAAACAATGTCCAAAAAACCTTAGCTACAAATATTTGTATTACCTGAGTATACAAAACTTCTGAATTTCCAAGAAAATGTCTTGAAATTAAGAATAGCTTTACTTAGAAACTAGATGACAAACTAGTGTACGCTGCTACTTTGTTCGATTAAAATATATTTTACTAGTATTTATTACGATAATTCTCCATTTACGAATGGCATCAAACATTAAAGTGCAATAATTTTGCGTGGTTTTGCAATATGCATACAGATCAAATAATTATTCGAAATAAAATATTATTTGATTTTATTGTTTTGAAAAAAAATGATCCTATAGAGCTTTATGCATCATTTTTTTTAAAGTATTCGTGTCTCTGATAAATTTACAAAAATCAATTACCTACACATCAATATCTAGTCAATTAGAATTACGTACAGTCTGTAGGTATAATATGGTAGTACTACATTTCCATACCGAGTACTATACGAGCATTCTTGTTGCACAATCTACAAATCAACAAAAAGCGCAAAGATTGCATGAAGCTAAAGTCGACAGAACGGTACATCCGGACAAGGGCTAATATCCTGTGTAGGAATGTTTATAGGCAACAAACAACGACTTAGAGCAAACAAATCCATAGCCCCGATCCTAACTTCCTCTAATTGTTTGCTGCCCACCAACTTTGTTACTGCCGGTACTTTCCTTAGGGAAAACGATAAAATATTAGAGAATTACTTGATGAAAAAAGCCATTGCTTTGAGGCTTTTGAAGTCGAATTAAAGTACGGTGAAATATTAGTTGATAAATTGGATATTTTGTGGAGGTTAGATTGGAAACTCTATTTCCCATTTCAGGTATAGAAAATATATTGCTTTTACAAATTAAAGTTGCAAATTGCAATGCACTTTTATGATAAGTAATTATTATATGGCCGTAATAAAAGTGGATAAATAATCAGAAAAATGTTTAAAATTTTATTTCAAAAAGCAAAAAAAAAACAATTTAGAACATGGATGTTACAAAATAAAATGTAGAGCCATCAAATTCTATTGGAAAAACTCGTCTGTCGTAATTTAATAACCTGATTATATTTCAAGCAATATAATCATATTGAAAAAGGCATCCCTTTTTCCACCGATTCCAAATGTCAAAACAAAATACTGAAAAAGTCTTCATTTCAAGGTCTTCCTTCCAAAAATAATTCTCAGAGTTTTGTTTTATTTCTCTAATCAAAATATATTTCTATTTCTAAACACATTTTTGTGTCTAGGTTTGAAAGCGGAACAGACAGACAAACAGACAGAATTATTTTCGCGTTTATATATTGGATAAATAATAATCGAACTGTTAATCTTATCCAATAAACAACATAACCCAAAGTAATCGAAAAATTAAACACTTTTAAATGCAATTTCATCATGAAACATTCAACGATTTGTTGAAATATGACAAAAGTTCAGGATTAACTCGAGTGCGAAGATAATTTACTGGAGTCTGTTCATTTATCGACATGTTTAAATCATTGTAGCCATATTTTATTGTTCGTGGAGCGCATCAAAACCAAATATCCTGTGTACGTCACAAAATCGGCTTTATTTATTGCATATAAAATCTATAAATCATTTTTTATTCAATTATTTTTGAGCTATACCAGAAATTCAATATACGTGAAAATTTATCTATATTACTAACCTAAAACTTAACTCTATCACTGTCTCAGAAAGTTGATATATCAAGACTCTACAAGTATAGAGGATAGGTCTATTAAATTAGGATAATAGGTCGGTAATATTCTGTCTGACGCTTGACTTATTTAGTCTTAAAATTTTATAAAATAAATAGTGCACTGTATTAAAAGTCAAGCAAATGTTAGTCGGTGTAATTTATACATTTACGCTTTCCAAAAAAATAACCATTTCTTTGAATCTAGTTCATAATTCAAATCAGTTTCTGAGATTAGTGCGAACATAGTACAAACTTGCAAACTCTTCAGCTTTATAAAATCACTAGATATTAAGTAGATTTCTCAATTCTTAAAATCACACAACAAACATGTAATCAAGTTCACAAACAATTAGAACGCGTTCACGTGCTAAATTAAGCACACACAAGTTTCTAATTATCTTCGACTAGGCCTAGACTAATGGAAAACACTCGGAATTAGATTCGCCGACTCGGATGGTTACGTACCTATTAAGCAAATGTGAATTTTCTCTCATTTACCCTGAACGGATTGGAAGTTACCTTATTTGATATAGGTATACATTTACAAAAGTATTCAAAACATGGGATATCTGCCTTAGAATTTTTGCGTGATATTAGTTTTTGCAAACAGGTTTATGGTTTTTTACGCTCGTTTTATTAGCTTGCCACTCATTTAAGAATTAAGAATTAGAACATAATTTAGAAATAGAATAGTATTTCTAAACCTATTAAGATATAACAATCTCCTTTAGTTACTTCTATTTCAGTAATAAATTTCAATGTAATATCTAGTTTCTAATTTAAATCTATTTAACGTTAATTATAATTACTCATTTCAGATCGCAAAACGTTCTCTCAAAAATAAGTCTAGAATAAAGTAATTGCTAGACTCAATCCTTATTCATAGACTTAAACTTGCAAAGAAGAAATTTAATCAAATTCGCTGAAAGGCTTCAAAATTGAACTGGAATCTAATACTCGATATCTTTTAGGGAGTTGCTACAATTAGTATTAAATTTATATAATAAACCATTTCCCAAATTTGTTCTACGAAGAAAATACCCGAACATTCCATTTCCTTTGACCTAAACGAATTTTCTGTACGATATTTCTATGATATAGAGTAAAACTTATTTCGACGATTAACAAAAATAATGTTTTACTAGCTGTGCCCGCGACTTCGTCCGCGTGGAATAGTGACTGCATAGTAGGTGACTACTTAACTTTTATTGAATAAACACGTACTACCATAAATAATTAAAAGAACTGTTAGTAAAATTTATTACTAAACTGAGCTAAAAAATAAAAAATAAATGCCTAGTTAATTTTCTACGTAAAATTTATTTTAAATTATGTCATATTATTTTTAGGCACCAGGAGGGAAGGGAGCAAATTTATTTTTCTTCCTTCCTTGTATGGATGTTTTTGACAATATATCATGCAGCAACTGAGCGCCGAGACAAACTTCAAAACGCAAAGGAATAGAATCCGCTATCGATACTAATTGACATAAGCGTATGATGTTTTGCTAAGGATTTGTTCACCCTACCAACGACGACGACGACCACGAACAAAATTTTCATCCAGTCGCAATTTAACAAAATTGTGCAAAACACAATTAGAATAAAATATTAAAATTTCCTGTCGTTCTGGTGCTTGGAATTTTTTTTTGAGATCAATGAATGAAAAAATAGATTTTTCGTAGAAACGGTAAAATTATCTATAAAAAACTTCAAATACATTGTTTAGGAGCCACCGTTTCTACGAAAAATCTATTTTTTCATTCGTTGATATCAAAAATAAAAATTCCAATCACCAGAACGACAGGAAATTTTAATAATTTATTTTTAATTGTATTTAGCACAATTTTGTTAAATTACGACTGGATGAAAATTTTGTTCGTGGTCGTCGTCGTCGTTGGTAAGGTGAACAAATCCTTAGCAAAACATCATACGCTTATGACAATAATTAGTATCGATAGCGGATTCTATTCCTTTGCGTTTTGACGTTTGTCTCAGCGCTCAGATCTTTCCTGTCTCACGCCTGTAGTAACTAAACCGTTTAGACCGTGCAATAAAAATTAAATTAAAAAAAAAAACTAACGCAACGAAGAAAAGTGCATAGAAAAAGGAATAAATAATTTTACAAACTTCCCGAAGATCTTTAAAAATAAATACCATTTTAAATATTTATAAAAATAAAAATGTTGTGTGGTTTTATGAAACCACGGTAAAAGTGAAACTTAGGCACAAAATTATCGTATTTGTACGATAATAATTATCGTACGGTTCCGAACACTGCTTTATACCTACTCGGCAGCCGACCGTCACGCGACATGCGCTACACAGACCAAAAAGTTTGAGACGATGTAATAAAAGTTTCACTTTAAAAAAACAAAGTCATCGGGGCTGCCATACCATCATTATCATAATATCATATACAATTATATTTTTTTTATAATGGTACTTAATTTTAAAGATCGTCGGGAAGTTTGTAAAATTATTATTTATTCCTTTTCCTTCGTTGCGTTGGGTTTTTCTTTTTAATTTTTAAATTTTTAACTTCGGTTTCTTATTTTCATGTGATATTTTCAAGTGAGTTTTTTTGACCTCTTCCTCCATATTAGAAAGAAAAAGAAAGAAAGAAAAGAAATTATTATTATTATTGTGTTTGGCTGTGTTTTTTTTAGCCAAAAAAAACACAGCCAAACACATTATAAAATTTATCTTACAATTAGGCAAACGGAGACAGCCTCAGCAAAATGCTGCACAAAAGCAGCGCTGATTTTCAGGCTGTACCGGCGATTGCGGTTACATTACATTCCTACATCATATTGATATCTATAAGTTTGTTGCTCCTTGACATCTTTTAAGTTGGGCCGTAACCGTGCACAAATTGTAATGGATCACAGTGGCAAAAGAAGTGGTATCTTTAGGAAAAAAAAATTGCCAAGAGCCAGGCCTATGTGGCTTTGAGTAGAATTCAAAATTTCCAGGGTGTGGCTATCCTCCCGCTCCCATATCCCCCTCTTCTTTAACAGACTTTCAACCCTTCTCTTTCCACACCTAGTAAATGGCAGAACCGATTTTGATGTAAACCATATTAACTAATTATACCTATATGTATTATGTACACGTCATATCCTGTCGTTTGATGCTCCATTTGGTTTATTTATCTAACAACTGTCACCCCTAAATGTAATAAACGGATGAACCGATTTCGATAAAACACGTTGCTCTTTTATATTTTGATATGCCGCTTGAGTATATTATTTGATCACATTCGATTATTGTTCATTCCCACTTTTACCGCTGTAATCTAATAAATGGATAAACCGAATTGGATAAAAATATAACTAATATTTTTTCCCACATTCCCACTTTTACCTCTATATACCTAGGTATAATAAATGGATGAACCGATTTTGATACACTTTATCTAAGAACCAGCGTCGGAAAATATGCTGCCTAACACGCATCTAATTCGTATTACCTGTTAGCGAGCTATCAGCTACGGTGGCACAAACAGACACACATAGCGGTCAAACACTTATCACCCATCTTTTTGCGTCGGGGGTTAAAAATATAATACGACATAATTTAAAGGACATTTTATGTATAAAATTTACCTAGAAGTAAGCATAATTCTAATTTGACCCCTTCCCCCCCTACTACCTCAGCTTACCCCCCCCCACCCTTGGGGACTTTCGATATGATCACCTGGACATTTATAAGGAAAAACTGTAGCGTATAACAGATAACTTACGTTTTATCGTACACTGTATAGTGTACAATAGAATGCCTTAGCAAATGTTCGCCGTGAATACTTAAATGGTAATAACTTTTTTATTTACGAACCGATTAACATGAAATCCATACTTAATATTATAAATGCGAAAGTAACTCTGTCTGTCTGTCTGTCTGTTACTCAATCACGCCTAAACTACTGAACCAATTTTCATGAAATTTGGTATGGAGATATTTTGATAACCGAGAAAGGACATAGGCTACTTTTTATCCCGGGAAAATGAAATCCCGGAAATCCCACGGGAACGGGAACTATGCGGGTTTTTCTTTGACTGCGCGGGCGAAGCCGCGGGCGGAAACCTAGTAAACACTAAATGTTAAATGAAGATTACCACAATATATTAATGAAAATCGCATCTAAATCGGATAAGCCGTTTCTGAGATTAGCGTGCACAAACATACAGACAAACAGACAAAAAAATTTATAACTACAGTTTTGGGTTTGGGATCGATTTAATAATAACCCCTGCTATTTTTTTTTTACATATTTTTATTGTACAGACATCACTTTTCTAGAATTTTATTATATGTATTGATTGACCACGCGCAAGGTTACTAATTTCCACTACATCCTCATGCAAATCGTCAATTTTTATGAACATTGAATCTGTAAATAAAAAAAAAATCAAAAGATAAGTACCTAATTTTATTAAAAAGCTACTAACAAATAAAGTTTTATCAAGAACTAAAGTGACCTTCTTTGGGCGTATAATATAGTCTTGTAAAAGTTATACATAAAAATAAAATTTCATCATTTTCTTATTTTGTCATAACTTTAACTAATTAAAAACATGAGTATAACTATATAATTATAATAAACAATAAATATAAAAGCTACAACTTACCTTTTGTGGGAACGCAAGAAGGCGAAAATTAAAAAATAGCCGAAGATTTTTAAAAATGTAACGAATGAACACAATCACTGTTATCTACTATTACCCAAAGAGAATACAAATACTACGTCTATTACCTATATAACTGTAATGGTGTCTTGTTTGACATCAAATAATAAACATCTACCCTCACTTATAAAAATTTAGTATATTCACATGAAATATAAGCGCACCTGAAATGGACTCTGGGAAGATATGAATTATTTAACTTTAAAAAAAAAACAACCTCACCAACATCATAATTCATAATATTTAAATTATGAATTTCCAAGGAGCGTTAATATTATGTAAATTGATTTAATTTTAATGAAATCTCATAGATGGCGCTGTTTTAAATTTGTCTTTATACTACTAAGATTCATTATACTGTTTCTCTGCCAAAATTACTTAAATGATGTAGTTTTTATAGTGTAAAGGTAGACAATAGCATGGCTTACTCAAAAACAACATTTAAACATGAGTCTTTATATTGTACGCTGTCGTAGTACACGGAATACGTAAGAAAAATAAAGGTTCACAGCTCCTCCCCCGAAGGTGATAGCATGATAATATGTATATAACAGCCTGACCCGACCTGTTAGTAATATTCATGCAAAATTTGAAGTAAATCCGTGCAGTACTTTCTGAGATTAGCCTGGACAAACATACAGACAAACAGACAAACAGACAAACAGACAAACCGACAAACAGACAAAAATTCTAAAAACTATGTTTTTGGCTTCTATATCGATTATAGATCATGGATTATGTATTCTTTTAAAAAAATATTCAATGTACAGTTTTGACTTTCCTACGATTTTATTATATGTATAGATTTGTTCAACTTGTACATAATCATTTATATCGCACACTTGGGAGAGCTCTATTATCACCAAATCAAAAAATCACGATTCACTTACCTTACATAATTTCCACCAACATTATATAGCGCTTATATAATTAAAAAATATTGGAATTTTATTTAATTGTATTTGAACAACACTATACAGTCATCTGCTATACTCAAGAAATCTTTCCCATGCGACACGCACAATCATTCCAATAATTGAATTATCCAAGCTGATTTACCATCATTGTTGCTGATTACTGAAATTCCTCAACAATGAACGTAATTACTGTTTACCTCATAGAGTCCACAATGTAGCAAGTAAACGCTTGCAATAAATCCACTTGATGTGATCGTCGCCAGCGGTAAGGAGATTGTAACAGCTTGATGTATTTTAAATGGTGGTATTAAGTTCTACATTCACCTTATATTTCTTGTGAGATGCTGGATATTTTTTATCTGTATTCAACTGTGATATGAAAATGTTTTACATAGTGTTATTATAAATTATTTAAGTCATAGATAAATGATATTATTTATTTAGCAACTGTTACTTAAGCTTGTTAAAGTTAGTTACTAACCTTCCAATTATACATGAAATGAATGAATTACATAATATACAAACGCATTATTTATCGTTCAAAGCATCTGAATCAGTAGGAAAACGTTTATAGAGCTTTAACCTGTTATCAATACCCGAATCTTAATCTCTTCGTTCGTATTCAGTAAAATTAAACTAGTAAATCTCTTATCCTATGAATTTTACTTCTAACAATTTCAAAGCATTTCACTTGCCTACGCTTGATAGACGTCCAACTTTTCGTATTCAAGACGTGTTGACGCAAAGTGCACCTCACATTTGCACTCAGCAATTATGTTGAATCGAGGAAATTGAACCTGTATAGCGGTAGGCTTACCGCAACCATAGTAAAAATAGAGAAGTATGTTATCTTCGAACAAAACGACATCGCGCCGTTTGTATGTACGCGGAGCGCTTGTCTACACCTCCCGTTCATGTACGTACGTACGCACACAACGCCGCTCGGTTCCCGCCCTGATACCGGTGGTCTCGTGCGGGCCGCGCCGCGCCATTACTGTGAGCGGTGAGTTTATGTACCGTGGTAAACGCCGGGAGTTGGCCTACTTCTCTCTTTTTACTATACCGCAAGTAATGGTAAATTCGCTTGATAGACGGTAATACAATGGCCCGTCATTATGCCACAATATGTAACATGGGTCGTACGTACACATTATGTGTAAATTGTAAACTTCTGCTGAGCTGGGAGTACATATTTTATTACGGCAATGGAGTAATGATAAGTTTACATTAATGTTAAATAATAAGAGCGTTAATTTGTTCGCCTAATTATTATGTTGTCCGTTAACCCATCATCTATAACTCATAATATAATGTGGACACATTATTAAACTTGATTAAATAATAATATGTCCACATTATATTATTATGAGCTCTATTTATGATAATGCATAATATTGCCTAAGTACAGCTGCTTCAGAGTTTCCAAAAAGTATATAAATCTTTAATCTCTACGAGCTACGTAAAAGCTGCCTTAATGTTTTTTTCAAATTATAGTATTCAGTCTTTATGATTTCATTGTTTCTCTAGATATATTTTCTTAATAGTCGTCTATGAGTCGTTAACTCGTTATATATAATATCGCAATTACCTACTAAATAAATAAATGAAACAACTGTAAACACTGAAACAACCCGTACTAGCATTATAGGAAGAGAAATAACCTTTAATAGCACATGTTAATTGCGTCTAGTACGTGAGTTACGTGCATTTAGTTTATAATGAGTAAATTTAAGTACATTCCTGTTTCGCAGACGCTAAGACACTGCAATAGTGACGCCCTAGTTCCAGTAATTACAACTTTGTGAACTCACCGACTTGGCTGAGTCGTGTGCTAAACTTATTAACCTGTAATTGTGTTAAGATGGATGATAACGTTAATTGTTTCCCGCTTTATTTATAGGAACATCGCAAATTAAAAGTCGGTAACGTTGGATTACGACAAATGCTGATTTGTTACAAATTGAGCGTGACAAGGATTGGGTGACGCTAATTAAAGTGAAACTTTTATTACATCGTCTCAAACTTTTTGGTCTGTGTAGCGCATATCGCGTGTATCGCGGCTGCCGAGTAGGCCGTCACGCGACATGCGCTACACAAAGCAGTGTTCGGAACCATTCGAACAGTTTCACTTTTACCGTGGTTTCATAAAACCACACAACATTTTTTTAATGAGGTTAATTAACCCTTGATTATAAACTTATAAATTGGTTATGAATTTATATGTAATATTTTTTCTGTGTTAATTATAAATATAATACTAATATTATAAAGAGGAAAGGTTTGTAATTATGTATGTATGTATGTACCTATGTATGTATGGTTTTCACGCATAAACTACTGGACCGTTTCAAAAATTCTTTCACCATTCAAAAGCTGCATCTTCACTGAGCAACATAGGCTATATTGCATTTTCAAAAAAAAATGAGATCCTTACCAAAAATGCAATAATGTAACCCAAGGTGTAAAAAATTCCTTAATAAAAATTCTGGCATCGCGTGCGCTGCGTAAAAAAATTCCTTGAAGTACGAGGATAGTTCTTATGAAAAAAACGTAAACATGTAGGTACCACGGGCGAAGCCGGGGCGGACCGCTAGTTATAAATATAATTATTTTACACTGAAGTATTGAAGACTGGAATTATTTAATTGAACACATTAATTGAGATATTTAAAGCTCTGTGATATTTATTTATGAACATAACACAATAACACGTTACATAAACCACTTATTTACATTTAAATTTAACGAAATATTTTAAACACTTCAATTGTAAGGTAAAATTTTTAATAGTGATATAAGTATTTTTCACTAGTTAACAAATTAAGTACATTTTAATAAAAATACCTATTTTATCCAACGCGTGAAAAAGTCGCAACTATCAATTTAAAGGGGCAATATTATGTCCTCTTTATTTCATTAGATCAAGACGTAACAGTTCGAATGCGAACTCGCTAACTTCGTAAACGTAAGTTTCAGTTAGGTCCACCACTTGGCCACATTAATTTACAAAGTTGCCGGGTTCAAATAAAATTTATCGGTGGTATCGAGGAACTAATAAAAAAGAGCGTCTGTGCCGAGCACACGTGTCAGAAGTGAAACTTCTTTGGCAAGATTCAAAAATACCAAAATCGTCATCTTACTCCATGACGTGACGGTATTACCATGACGCGACCTTGATTTTTTAGAAGTTTTTAGAAAATTTTACTCTCAACGCGCCTAAAGAAGTTTCTCTTCAAAAATAAACTTGCCACTTTACGCATTGTACCTTCGTATGTATGGCTAACTATTACTTCAAGTTACTCGTAGTTAGAATTAACGGGATTTCTAGAAATATCGATAGCATTCGCAACAGGAAAGTTAGACTGAGTTGTTTAGTTGTTGGGTGCTGTAAGACGTATGTATGTAAACAACTTGTGTACATGCTTTGATTTGTATATGAGTTATATGGACTTTGGTAGCAATATTATTTATTCAGAATATCGATGAATTCAATCAACTCGATGAACTCAATTCAAAACAACCGCATCAAATCCGTTGCGTAGTTTTAGAGATTTAAGCATATATTGGGACACAGGGTCAGAGGACTATGTATAATACTATATTATATAGTTATTAGTTATTATCGTTAATCAAGTTGTTAAGGATTGTTTAGTTTTTAATTTTAAACAACTATTTAATTTTATTTTATTTATATTTATACTGGTGACTCAAATGTCAATCTGGAATGTAGGATACCTAAATTGAATTAAAGAACTGTAGCGTGAAACTTCACGCTAGTTAAATTTTTGCTTCGTTATCGGAAAATCGTAGCGAATCATTGTAGACACATAAATTGCGTAATCAAAGTGGGAATGTCGAATATTTTGTACAATTTTATGAACTACTGAATATTTTGAAAATATCGTAAAATCAAATAATATTTAAATTGTATTCATAAAAATATTTCCCAATAAATTGAAAACTTAAAGACTTTTTAACGGATTTTACAGCTTAGTTTCAAGAAATTATGTCGTAAAGAATAATTGTATCAATAAAGTTTATTTTAAAACTTACTCAGACTGTCGTGCAAAATTAAAATTTATTCCCGTCCAATGTTAAATCTAAAGTATATTGAAAGTGGCAGTAATTGAAATTTATGTCGTCGTCCTTTCAAACTAATGAAGTTGTATTGCACTTGTAGCCTATAAATGTGAACGATAAATAAAAGTTCAATGTATCGTTTAAGAGCAACCATTCTAAACAAAACCTTTTTAAAAAAGGATTATTAGAATTAATGTTTTTCGATAGCTACTAAATAATGTAAAGAATATTCATGAATTGGTAGAGTTGGGAGAGAAACAACATTCATACGTATTCAATTAGTGTTAAAATGATAAAGGAAACAAATGTTTTACACCTTTATAATAATTATTATCTACACACAAACAACACAAACCTCACATAATATGTCTCCAAAAATGTATGCAAATCCAACTATACAACTTCAAGAAAGGCCAAACTACAAATACGGATTCAGCCTATTCATTTATTAAATAAACGAGTACCTAATCTTATTCTTACTATGTTCTGTTTAGGTGCTTTTTTAGCAAACAGAAACAAAGCTCAAAGCTCACGTTGAGCTACATTATTTGCAATGAATCATAACCCCACTTATTTATTTTATTATTATTACATCAAAACAAAAACTAATTATATCGCATCTAAAACAAAACTCAATTCTGACAAATTTGTGTCCAGTTCAAATCTAAAACGCAGACTTAGTTAAAATGAGTAGATTCTATCTTAAACAAGTACATTTTCTTTCAAATCTGAACATTTAATACATTTCTACTTATCCATTACATTATTCACGTCATATTTATTTAAGATCTCATTGTAATCAAGTTAAATCTCTTTAACTCTCCACAGCGTACTTTTACAATTTCCTTCAAAGGGACTCGACTAACACAAATAATTTTCCACCAAACACAAACAATTATTCAGTGATAAAGTCGAGTAACTCTAATATAAATAGAGCCAGAGTGTTTACCTCTAGAGTTACCATCTAGTTTCTTGAATAGATTGTTATTTTAAGTTTTACACAATGCTTCAAGACGTTATATTAAAATTAAGAATGAAAGGTACGAAGCGTTGCAGTATTCTTGGGTAAAAAGCAATCAAAATAACAAGATTACTACGATTTTTTTCCTTATCCCATCAAAAAATATTGACTTATTTCTTCGATAACTAATTCGATTCGATTCGATTAATAATTCCTAAAATATTCTGCTTTTACATTTTAGTATTTAAGTACTGCTGTTTTAAATTATTAAATTTGTTAGAGAGTGCGTAACTACGTAGCGCGTAGGCGACACGTGGAATAAGCACCAATTCGTCACGTTGTTTGTTTCTACATTGTTATAAGCATAATAAATGGGACTTTAGAGGTTTACTCAGCCGCCTATTCCCAGCTTAACAAAATATTTTCGTCTTCGTAATACCATATTTTACTGCCAATACTCCTCGTCTATATTGTTATCTTTTTGTCAACTTTGCGTATATTGAACAGGGGTGCGTGTGTTTATGTGAAATCTTGTCGACGCGTGTATAT
>CAJQZN010036682.1:28994-55651 GCA_907164685.1 Colias eurytheme | reverse complement strand
GTTTTAGTGCTATTTTCTGCTTATGGATTTCTGAATAGTTACGATGCTCCATATATTTTTAATTTTTATTCAAAATTAAGATTGGTTTGCCTTCATTGTTCACATATTATCTTTTTGTTGCTTTGATCACCTCTGCAGCATGAATTAATCTGCTGAATATCATACAGAGTTAAATTTTCTATAAAGCATTCTCTGGGAAGTACCGTAGTTAACCTTTGGTAACACTGATATGATCTAGAAAGTTATTTCACTAACAGAAAGCTTATTCAGGAGTGACTAATACTTATTCAGGAGTGACATAGGCTTCCAATTTTTTCTATCCCGGTTCAACTCGGGAAAACCCAAAGGCTGCTTAGGTATAATAATAAAAAATAAGGAATTATGTATACTTATATAAGAAAGTATTCCAACTCTATATAGATCCGTAGCAAATACCTACATACCTATTATATTTAAGTGATGAGTAATTTTCAATTCTGAAATGTTACCGATATGTTTAAAATATAGGTAGTAGGTACTTTTCCACACAACTCGCCAAACAATTAAATGAAATTTTAATTTTACTGACCCCGACGGAATGCCATAAATAATTTATTAATATAATATAAATATCATTACTTTTAATAGAGATATAAAAACAGTGTTAATACATTGTTGTTATTTAATTTTTTTTTAATATTAGGTGGTAGGTACATGTTATCATTACATGCTATAGGTACCTACTGATAATACTGGTAGCTCGCGGCTTGAAGTTAATTCAGCTGCTGTAATTTCCTCCTTTAACAAACTTCTATTTCCTGTTTTACTTATGTTTTGTTTCATCGTAGAAGGTTAAGTTTCTATCTATCTTTATATCAAAACTAGCGGCCCGCCCCGGCTTCGCCCGTGGTACATATGAAAAATAGATGTTGGCCGATTCTCAGACTTATACCCGATATGCACAGAAAATTTCATGAGAATCGGTCCACCCGTTTCGGAGGAGTATGCAGACTAACATTGTGACACGAGAATTTTATATATAAGATTTATCTCTTTCTGTTAATTGTTAATAATCTTATATATATAAAATTCTCGTGTCACAATGTTAGTCTGCATACTCCTCCGAAACGGGTGGACCGATTCTCATGAAATTTTCTGTGCATATCGGGTAAGTCTGAGAATCGGCCAACATCTATTTTTCATATGTACCGCGGGCGAAGCCGGGGCGGACCGCTAGTAATTTATAATATACCTACCTAAGTTAATTTTATTATTTATTTATTTTATTTAGGTGATTATATTATCTATTGCCATTACAATTTACAGTTACATATATATATAAATATTAAATAGATAACTGCTGCTTGAAATTAAATAAAATTTTCACTTATTCTACGGATTCTATGGACAAAATGTTTTTAAATTAACTGAATAAGTAAGAGGAAATCATCAAAAGCGTTCTATTCAAACTGGGACCAAACAAATGCTAATTTTTTAACTACTCGACATTTTTCGGTCCTGGCAGAAACAAAAAGAGGAAAACAGACGGTGGTAAACAAATGGACACATTTCTTTAATAATTTAGAATATGTCTCTGTTTTATTTATTTTACGCTTTAAAAAAAATTAATAAATATAACATTTAATAAGTACTTTCTTATGCCTACACTATCTACCATCGTGTTTTCGATCGATCGTTATTTTTCGTAAGCTTACCATTGTTAAATTTAGCTTTGTTTAATTGTTTAAATTTTAACTTCGTTTTAACAGTTAAACCGAAATTATAATTCAAAAAATATAAAATGTAACATATTTTTGAAAACCACAGGTATCATATTTCATTATTAATATTAATATAAAATAAAACCATTGCACACACGTTATCATCAAATAAAGATTAAAATACGCGTACCTTCTAATATAACCACGAGTGTACAAATTCCCTCACAAAGTGAAAAACACAAAAAGGAAATTCGGGGGAAAAAGGACCGCATCCTTGTTTATTGTTTTAGATACAGACATATTTTATTTACTAAGTGGCTGTTTTAAATAAAAACGCTGTTAGCTAACGTTAAAAAGTAAAAATGCGTACTTTGGAAGATTTATTCTGCACTTTTATCTTTGTAGCGTTTTGTCTTGATGCTAATGTTTTATTTTAATGTGTATTAAAATGATAAATTGAAGGTAAATGTGCTAATATGTGTGTAGTGAATAAATGTTGTTAGGATGTTAATTATCCTTTGAATTTATAATTTTTTTACCCAATAAGTTTGTTCATCATCAAATCCAGTCCAGTCCTATTTCTTTCACCTGATGTCTTATGTACGTAGATATGTTTCGTAAAATATCCGATTAGTATATTTTGTAACAAAATATGTAATGAAAAATTAAAACAGCAAAGTTTAGCAAACCTTATGCTTTATCTTTGCTAAGGCAAAGTCATTCTTTGGTCGTGTTTCTTTAGGTAAGTATTATAAATCCGAATTTTTACATGATGACCACTCATTATGTAAAAATGAAGATTTATCATAACGTTATGGTATGATTTTTGTAGCTTGTATAAAAAACTGCGGAGCCGATTTGATTTAAGTCCTAATACAGATAGAATATATCCTAGACTAAAACATTTGAATCTTACTTTATTCCATGGGTTTAAAAAAAAGTTTAATTAATATTACCTATTGCATGCAGATTTGCTGAAGTAAGGCTGAAGTACCTATTTAAAGAAATGCGTTCAAACTGATCTAAGCTGAATTATAGAGATTTCTTTCCGCACCTTATTAATGTATAGATGTATACAATATAGTGTTAATAACAGCTAGTTAGGCCTTCTATATATTATTTCTTATACTTTTTGTACACAGAAGAGAAAATACCAGTATTGCAAGCAATGGCGTCAGGCTGTCGTGATCAGCCGATAATCGCGCCTCTGTGCAAACAGACGCCTGCGATGTGAAAGATTGCCTTTATCGATTTATACAGGGTGCTACGAATATACAATATGAGAATTAATATAGGAAATCATTTAATTTTCGAGCTCGCGTTGTAATGTAAAGATTGTGTGTTGGGAGGTATTTTACTCATAGATACAATATTTTTTACTAAACTAGATAGGATGAATTGTAACATAGCTATGTTCCAACATTTTATCTGAATCAAAGTGCAAAATACTTAATAAAAAGATTAAGAAAAAAATAAGTAGAGGCGCAATAAAAATGAAATACTTCTATGTAATTTTAATTTTACCTATTGCTATCTTTTATAAACTGTGTCTCTTTATCCACTACCAGGACCGCCTGTTGTGCTTGATAGATTGTCTTTTATTATTTGTAGTTAGTTGATTCTAATTTTGATTTCGATTTTGGAAATACAAGCATCCTGTATAACTAAATGACCGTGGGAGCCGGTAGCAGCGTGTGCTATCAAACGCCGCGGGCAAACGCCACAACCTGTCATTACTCTTAGATCCCGGCTTCATGTGAAACATCTTCACTCGTTAGCTTAACTATCTGTAACTCTAGATCAATTCCAACCTTAACCCTTTAGCTTTAGTGGTGATTTTCAATTAACTTGAACATTGGCCTTTTTGTTCGGAAGGTAGTTTATGGCAGGGTTTATTTCCCAGGCCTAATTAGCGGCTTTTTTGGTCGTAGCATTAATTCAGTAATTCCTATAGATTGAGAATAACGATTCGCAAATTCAATTGAGCTTATCCAACTTAAGGGTACAGCTTCTTTTCTGCGCTTAATGAATTGTTGTAAGTTTTACAAACATTTGACTAAGTTTCATAATTATATAAAACTGCATGTGAGAAAGACAACGGCGAGAGAGACGACAGAAGGTGAACTTTAGACTGACTGTTTTATCTGGTCCAGTTGCTAATTATCGATTAACACCGGATAATTAAAAAAAACCCAAATCGCCTTCAAATTGTCAGAACTATTATAGCAAATTGAAATTAAATAGAACCACAGAAAGCATCTGTAGATTTTAAATAAAAGAAAGATTCAAAGATTCAAAAGTTGAAAATGCAATAGATTTTTATCTAGGTACTTCTACTACATACTACTTTCCACTCGCAACAAATGAAAGTACAGTTTAGCCATAATATCTTCATAGAGAGGTTACATGCTTAAAAACGTCGACTAAAGTGAATTAATCGATACGGACTTGAAACATATGTCAATTTTAAAAATCATCAGACTAACCCTGTCCCAGTAATATATTTTCTTTCGTAAATTTAAGGAGCCAAAGCAAATATCTAGATAATTTTGAAAAATTTATAGCCTTATGGATAATTAAAAGATTAATAAGTACATAAAATTCTGTTTTACTATAATCACAACCCATATAATATCAATAAATGGTGATATTTATTCACAAGTAATCATTGCTTTCGATTCTAGATATCAGCTTTCGATTTTTAGAGTAACGTCTCTAGTAGATATTTAAACGAAAAAAAGTTAACTGACGTTACAATTTAACGACGTCAGTTCTTTAAATCAGAAAAAATTACATCGGTCAAAAAGATCAAGCTATCTTGTACAGGGTAAGTAGGTACAATACTATAATGATTTATCTAGTTAAATGATTTTTTTTTGGAATCCGTGTAAATTTGTGCTTGTCTTCTGGGACTTTCCCCAACACTTTTAAAAAAGCAATTATCCATCCAATATATAAGGCGGGAGATAGAGGTTCTATGAATAATTATCGCCCTATATCGATACTCCCATGCCTCTCAAAGATATTTGAAAAAATAATGAATACACGTTTGGTTACTTACTTTGAGAAGCACTGTATTTTATCACCCAATCAATTTGGCTTTCGCAGATCGAGATCAACGACGGACGCACTACACAATCTTATCGATCACGTTGTGGCTAATCTTGATATAAATAGAAGATGTGTTGCCGTCTTCCTCGATCTCGCGAAAGCTTTTGATACGGTATCGATGCCCCTGCTATTAAACAAACTAAATTATGTCGGTATAAGAGGTAAACCATTTGAATTGTTCAAAAGTTACTTAACCGATAGAACACAAATTGTTAAACTAAACGGCTTAATTAGTACCGAACAAACGCTTTCTTTTGGTATTCCGCAGGGAAGTATTTTAGGTCCAACGCTTTTCTTACTGTACATGAATGACTTGACAAATCTATCTCTTGAAAACGGCAAAATAATAGCTTATGCAGACGACACGGTTTTAATATTTGATGGTCGAACGTGGGAGGAAGCTTTTTCACATTCACAGTCTGGTTTAAATATCGTAAGTAATTGGCTGCTATCTAATTCGTTGACTCTTAATTCTGATAAAACCAAATACTTAACTTTTGGCATAAACAAAAATTCTATAAGACATTCAAGTAACTTAACACTTAAAGCTCATTTCTGCCCTGATAAACTATCTTGTACATGTATAACTCTTCAAAATGTTGATTCCATTAAGTATCTAGGTGTTATTGTTGATTGCTATCTAAATTTTAATAAACATGCAACACTTCTGGCTGCCCGCATTCGTAAATTGATAATTATTTTTAAAAATCTCCGTCACATCATGAACTTCAACCTCATTAAACGGATTTACTTTACATTATGCCAGTCCTTAATAAATTATGGAATATCTGCTTGGGGTGGCATGGCTAAGAGTAACATGCTTACCATTGAGAGAGCACAAAGATCAGTTTTAAAAGTCATGACCTTTCGGCCAATTGATTATCCGACCAAAGATTTATATAAAAAATGCCAAGTCCTAACAGTGCGACAATTGTTTTTGCTGCAACTTATTTTAAGAAAACACCAGGAACTTGAATTTGACTTAAACAGCACTGATAAACGTAGATCCTACATGGTATGTGAGGTTAAACGTTCTCAACACTATTTTCCTATGAAGTTTTATGCTATATTAGGAGATTATATTTACAATAAAGCAAATAAAATCTTAAACATATATTCTATGAATAACTATAAATGTAAAAAAACAGTCACAGAATGGTTACAGGAGTTGTCTTATGAATCCACCGAAAACTTACTAAAGAAAAAACTATAAAACTATAAATCTTGTTTCACATATAAATATTATAAAATATATATAATTTGTTTAGTATTTAATCAATTACATACTAAATTTATTAAAATTATAAATCAATATTTGTTTATTTTACCTATTTTTTGTATTTTTATTTATTCTCTTATTTATTTATAATCTACTTGATATATTTACTTTATTTTGACACACATATACACGCCAACACACACACACACACACACACACACACACACACACACATTACTCATAAATTTAAAATTTTATATTTATTTAGTAATCATATTTGTATAATATGCTTGCACATACCATTTATATAACTAGCTCACTTTTCAAGTTTTTTTTTGTTTTATTTAAGTTCAAATGACTCAGGGAGAAGCTGGTGCCTGTATATACAGGCTAGTTCTTCGAACTAAGCCTAAAACGGGTGCCACTTATACTTTTTACTTGTGAACAAAACTATATTGAATATGTCCATGTTTATGTCTATGAAAAGAATAAGAAATAAACGATATTATTATTATTTCTCATTTCCATAATACTCGGGTACCACCAGAAGGACAGTACCCGGATCTTTGGAAGGCTTACGTGGGGACACGGATCCAACACGCAGAGGCCCTTTCGAGAATTTTAATGTGTTGTGGGACACCAGCCGCAGCCTGCCCATGACTGCACTATAGAGATACAGCCCTGGGCAGTCCGCGGCCGATGTAGGACTATTGCAGGGTATGGAAATTTAATGATTGGGCTATGGATTGGGATGCTAAATGGACTGGTACTGAGGACTATGGGAAACTATGGCACCTGCCTTTCTACTAAAAGAAAGTAAAAATATGTTGGCAGGTGGTGACTCGCCCTCTCACTGTATGGGCCCCCGAAATAAGTCGCTGCAATAGTGCGACAAGGGGGCAACATATTGTGAGCAGCTAAGGGTGGAGAGGCGTCCCTGGACTTTAAACTACGATCACGCGCTCCCTGAGGGTCCAGCATCACGTGCCCACTCGCCACTTACGCTTCGCATCCACCCTTCGAGCTAAAAGCTCTCGCGACTCCACTCTGGCCGGCCGGTTAAGGCAAGCCAGAGGTGGGGGGTCCTGTCCTCGTCAGGCTTCACTCCGACCGGCCGGTGAAGGCGAGCCGGAGATGAAGACAGGGGCCTCCCCCGGGAGCACTCGGTTCCCGCGGGGTCGCTACTCCCCGACACCCCGCCACAAGGTGTCCTGCGGGTTGACTGATTGCACGGGTGGAATATCTATTGTCACGTAGACAATAGATATTCCAACCGTGGGCGATGGGGTCGTCACATCCCTACGCCCTTTTATTATTATTATTATTATAATGTTTCAATCAGTAGGCAGAAGCAAAAAAATTGTTATTTGAAATTATTTTGTTATTATACATGTACAGGCAACACCAGATTGCGAGGTAGTTATACATGATTGCTGTTCGTATAAGTGTAGGCGCTAGTATTTTAAATGTCATTAAAAATGAATTAAAATTATTCAAAGACTATGTACCAGAGGTTCAAATAAGAGCCCAGAATACATAATAGTAGCTAAACGCTACAGAACGGACACTCTCTGACTCCCGCCAAAATTAAACACTTACCTCCCCCGCACGATCAGTCTAAAAATGGTCCATATTTTTCTACAGGGACGATACGCAACGAAGATTGACAACATTAATCAAAATGACTTAAAGTAATTTTATTATTTTGGATTTGTGATTATCGTTTTTCGTAGAAAATGGTTAGATATTGTGCTGTTTACCTACGGATGTATTTCATAAGAAAAACGCGAATTTTTTTTTACGCTAGTCAAAAATGTGCCAACCATAAAGCGTTAACACACACATTTGCAGTCTCTACAGTGTGACTGTCAAAACGATAATTTTGTATGGAGTGTCCGGGGTGTGATAAGAGTTTAAATATTGAAATATGAAAGATTTTCTAATATTATTTATATTAGAAAATCGAGGTTACAATCAATGCTGGGATAAATAAGCTATAAGTTAATAATTAATATTAATCAGACTAATTATGGTTTTCTGTAAATATTCATTTTAATTCGTAAAAATACGTACTTAATTCTAATTTGTAAACACGAATAAAACAAAAAGCAATTGATTTCAATCTGTAATTTCAATTTGGAATACACAGGTTAGCCCGTAATTTCACCCCCAAATGGTCGTTAAAGAAAATTCAACGAGGTAAAATCGGAAAATTTGAATATTTAGCAATACGAGGTGCGAACAAAACTCCCACTATCCACTGCTGTCATACATATCGCGTCACGTTGACATGTTATTTTCTGCGTCGTTGCGCGACCTTATTTCGCAAAATCTACATCTTTACAAAATAAACCTTATCACAAATGCTTAGAGCCCATTTCCCTTTGCGCTCCTAAACTGCACTAGTTATTTCTGCGATTTGGTATTATGAACGGTATGACATGATAATAGCGTCTATTTTGGCTTGCAGATGAAAAGTCAAGTGTGGTGACATGCTATTTGTGCGTTTGAAGTGAAAATGATATGACTGAACGTGTTGTTAATGCTATAGGTGATCCGTGATGGGAATACTTTTTTGTGACCTAACTTTATCGCATTAGAAACGTAAAAAATAACATTTTATAATACTAAAATTTCCTACCCGCAAATAGTTAAAATAATACGACCAAATAGCTAAAATGATGCTTTTTAAGAATGGCAGTTTCAAAATAATTTTATTGAAATAAAATATCAATCTTGACGTACCTACATGTCACTGGACTTTGGCAGAATCCGTATTTATTGGGATCGGGAAGGCCAGAGACCTTAGAGCATTAAACAGAGACACAAAAGAAGATGAAGTAGAAGTAGCCCCAACTATTAAATTGTCTACTTAGGTGTGGATTAAACTCTTAATTACTTAAATAACGTATCTACGTTTTTGTAAGATGATCGAATTAATTAAAGTTCGATAATTATTTTAAGAACCAACATTGTTCATCTTTATTTTGAAACAAATATGTTATATTCGTCTTCAGGAGCTTAATTTTTTTTTATATATCTTCTTTACCTATCCATCTATATCTTTAAATTATAATTCCTCTTCATTCTAACACCATGACTAATCTAGCTAACATAAGTACTTACTAGGTACCTAAATTTAAAAATAATATTATAAGTAGGACTACAATACGAGTACAAGCATGTATCTTATCATTAAATATGTACATATTATAATCTCACATTCACGAAGATCAAAACAAATGCAAAGTTATTCAAACCAAAACTCTTACAATCGTATTAGAATGCACGCCACCTAGTGGCAATACTCACACATCATTCTGACAACTGCTGCAATATGGCCGCTTTCCCGCCGACATCTCGCGCAGATCCCATTGCACTAAACTTGCATTCCACAACACACCGCACAACCCACAACACCATAATTAACGATAATTAATTACACAACCATAACTCGATTAGCTCCATGTACAAACATACGCACAATTGACCACATCACTCAAACTCGAACGCGACTATTCACATCGGTAATTTGAATTGATAATTAGTTATTTAATTACTAATTAGCATAACGGAGCTATGCCTTCAACGACAGCAGATCGTCGAATGAAAAGCTCCACCATGTTGTTACTGAATTTTATACTCCATCCCAGGCACCAGAGCCTCCAAGTTTGCCTCCTTCAAATTCGTTATGCATACAGCACCAAGGGCTGTTGAATAGCGCTCGCGTTTATTTATGAACAGGCAAACTTCTGGTGGTCGGACGTGGATATACAATATAGGCTCGTCCCCTGATCCCGGCGAAAATCCGACCGACAATGCATGCGATCGCTGAAAAAGGGCTTTTTATGTATTCAACATCTAAATGTATCTCATCTGCAAGTCGTATTTAGGAGCTAATTAACAAGTGAACACGGCTGCGCGTCTGCGCACCGCCCGCTACGCGAAAAATTTTGAATTCGTTTTCGCGTCGCGAAATCGAGTTTGAGATTTCTCTATTTACATAGCGAAGATCCTTTAAAGTTCGCCAGGGCATGTTTCGTTGAAGCGTTCGCAATTGCGATTTTGCAATGGTAAGGAGCGTTCTGAAATTCCACCCCGCCCGTCCCCCCTATCACAAAGTATAATGATATCGTCGCCGGCGTTATTATGGGAGTCGTCATAAATATTTCATAGAAGAGGGCAGTAATGACCGAGTGACCGGACCTCCCGCTGCTATCATCGGCCAATATTATCTTGATCCATCGAAGATTGTCTTCACTTACCTGCGCGTTTTGCAAAACACGAGGGGATAAAAACCATTGGATACAATTGAACTATACCACAAGCCTGTACGAGAGGTTTTGCACATACAGTTTTATGATATAAAATATGCTTCCCTCGTACCAGGATTTAATAGAGAACTTTTATTGAAACGCATTGATCGACATTTGTATCAATTTAGCATTTTACTTACCTACCTTCAATTTATAATTCCCGATTTAATTTCAAAGTCCCATGCACACCTTATCCATATATATGAGCGTAAAAACTGTAATTTTCTAGAGATCCTTTAGCCATATTCCAGAAAGTTCGCTTCAGTAATGAGATTCTCTATTCCGTAGAAGTTGCCCTTCCCAGCGGTGTGAAGCTAATTACAGCTGGACACTGCCGGCGCCTTTGATCATCTTGCTTTGATCGGCTCCTTGGAGCTCAAGAGCTTTGCGGACATGGGAATTTTATTAAAATATACTTTATATTAGACTTTGTGAGTCGAATTTCATTTCAGGAAGTGTAAAGTGTTCTTTTTAATTTATAATAAGGACAGTTATTGTTTGATGTAACGTAAAATCATATTCTCTAAATATGCGAGCCACTATATTTCTTGTTTATGATTCACATGATGCATATTGCATAGTCGATTAATATTTTCATAAGTATCATATTATAGACTCCCAAATCTCTGTTTTATTGAAAAATAAAATGCGATCTGCATCTGCGATTTGCGATCAATAATTATAATCAGATAGCTTCTAAGTTTCGCCTTAAAATATTGATAATGTCCCTTTCCCTCGTGACCATGCTAATAAGCTAGACGGACCGATCTCCTTTGACGAACAAAACTTGTTACAGTCCATATTAAAATTCAAAAACGACCGAAACTCTGTCTCCATTCCTGAAAACATTATTCAGGAGATTTGAATAATGATTTTGTTACACCTTAATGTATGCGAGTCCCAACTCGTGATTTTTGGTACTTAAATGCTTTTAAACTTCATTTGGGTGAGGTCTTTGAGACTTATGTGGAGTTTAAACAATGTTAAATGGACGTTGAATTATATGCTTGTTTTGGTGTAACGTGTTACTGAGAAAGGTAAGGCTTGGTAATGGGAATATAAACTGAAAACTAAATCAATTTTAGAAATTTTTAATGCTCGATGTTGTGATAAAGAAATCTTGAAGGATCTTGATGATGATAATTCAATAAGAATTGTTTAGGTCGATAGCTAAATTAAGACGATCAAACGTTATCATGCAATTCAAAAAAATTGGCTTCATTGATTTATTATTTATTGAATGATTAATTGAAAGTTAGGAGAAAGACTGAAAACAAATGAAGTACTTAATCTAAATGAAGTAGACAGAAAATAAAATAATATCAAAAATAAAACAATATTGATAAGTAAGGATCGCACCGTATTCATACGATTCTGAGCCTGGATCAATAAGGTTCGGACGATGGTTAAAGAAACATAACATAGAAGTCATCAAACGAACTAAAAATGTATAGACAAAAATCAACATTGCCCATAGACATTAAGTTAAAAGGAGACATTTAAAATTTCAGCTTAGTTCAGTCATAAAAATGTTAATGTAGCAAAAACAAATAGCGAGTAATATATGCGAAGGGTGAATTAAACGGGTGTTTGTCTTGCCAGACATTTTTACTTTGTTTGTAGATAAATTGAATTGCCGACAAGAATTGATTTCGGTTCAATCGGAGCTGTTTTTGTTTAATTTGTTTTGTCTGTTCTACATGGATTGGTTGATGTGTACTAGATTGTGAAATATTGAGGCAAACAAAATGGTTTGCTGGGTAAAATGGTTATACCGAGGACCGAAGATTTGAAAGCTTGTATTTCTTAGAGGACAGTTCAGACTATAATATGAAACTTAGTAATTAGTTTTTCCGATGTCATAGATTTTGAATTAAGACAGGGTCAATTGAAACGCCCTAAAGTTAAATGGTGTTGAGTAATAAAAAATCCAATATTATTTAAAGTATTTTTACTAAAATTAATTTGAACGACCGATGTATCAATTCAGTCAAAATAAATGAACGTGTAACTAAATGATTATTTAGAAAGCCTGTTCATTTAAATATCTCACAAGAATTTTTATCTCTCGTCTACGTACCCAAAATTACACCGCGTATAAATCACTGGGTAAGTTATTTATCGCGGCGATGATGGATGACCAAGGAAAATACTTTTGGAGAGTCAAGTGGAAACCCCCCTTTGACCACCCTTCTCACAGGTGCTACGCTTTAATGAGATTATAATTAGGAGATATTTATAAGGAGATTGTTTATTTCTCTAGGAAATTGAAGTTCAATAATTTGAGATGGAACCAGTTAATATAGTTACACTTCTATATCTATGAGCATTGCCACACCACAAGCTACAGCTTATGTATCCAATCAAATATTGTTGTACACCTAATTGTTATCCTATTTGATAATTATTATAGTATTATTAAATCTCCTCATCTCTATATCTTTTCTGATTGTTTTTGTCTAGTAAGTTAAATAATACAGACTAATATTAAATATAATATTGAAGTCTAGACAAACTTCTACCAACATTTACATCCGAAAAATAGATAAAAACGCCTCACAAACGTATAAAATTATACTCAGCATCTGTGAAACTGTATTTCAGTTCATTTAGCCACCGAAATGTATATAAAAAGTTAACAGGCTTCCCTCCCAAAGTATTCTTAAGACTCACTTTGAATAAAGCTTGCCATTCATTCCGGGATTTTTTTTTGGCATTTTGTTTTTTCCATTGTGTTACTTAAATATTTTTATAGTAAGTAGTGAGAAGGAGTAGTGTGATAAAAACACACATAATGTTTAGATTATAACATATTATAAAGACTGCCTTAATCAGTAGGTAATCATGTAGAAAGGTTTCGTTAAGTTCAGAATTTTATAAAAGAAGTGTAAATTCAGTTGTTCATAAATGTGCCAAAATCATAGAGATCTCTGTAATAACCACTTGATTCCCAAACATTTGAATAATCAGTGTTTTTGTCCTGTAATTCGTACCAAGGATCTTCAAATATAAAGTCGCATGGTGCATGGGCAGTTCTAATTTTTTTCTTGAATAATGCGAGTGTTATGGCCCAAAATATGCTTCATTTGGCGCAGAAACTTCTGTAAGTGAATGCGGAAATCATATTCATATTTTTTTACGCCTCAACTGCTCTGACGAGATATTTGAATAAAGTGCGTCGACGGTTCCTTTATGAATACCTTTGTTTTGTTTACTTGTGTTAAATTGTTGCTGTTATGCTTGATTAATATATTGATAGGCGTATTAATATGTTTCATGTTTTAAACGAAAAGATATTTTAGTGCCAAAAGCTTAATACTTACATATCCTCATGTCTCTTAATTTATTTGATAGTACAAAGGAAGGAATTATCACCATCATTGATTATGTCAACTTATTATTATTTGTAGTGTTACTTCCAATTATCTCAAATTAGCTTATCTAGTATTAAATCTTCAGTATAATTTTCAGAATCCATGTACATATTTGAAACTACAATTTTTGACTAACCTAAGTAAACAATTTCCATCAACCCACAAAATAAACATCAAGCACTGAACCAGACGCGAAATTTTAAAATGACTTACACCTAATGCAAGTCTGAATCCTTAGAGAAACTTAATTTAGTTCCCGCCACAGAACTCACCTCGAAATTAATATTTCTTTCATTAAAATCTTGTAATATTTTCCTTGCTGCATGCATAAGTAATGTCCTGAATAAGGCGGGCAAAAATTTCACTGACGCTATCGGAAATTCGCTTCAATTTAATTTTCGTCTGTTTTTATCTAATTGTTTAAATAAACCTTTGTTTTGATTCAGTTACGAGTTCTGTTGTTTGTCTTTATCGTTTTGTATTAAGTTCACAACTTTTAGGTTGCGGTGATTTGTTATTTTTTATTAGCTTTGCGCAAAATATTATTGTTTGTGGTTGCTAAAGGGCACATCAAATATTTATATATTTTTTATTACGAATAGGTATCATTCTAATAAACTTTTAAAACATGTAGGTACAATATTCTATTCGTATCTCTCATTCATTATGATAAAGAAAAGAAAATGATATATTTCTTAAAGATCCGGTTACAGTTTATCCATCCATCTTTTTTCGAAATAAAAAAAATGTGTATATTAAAATTTCGTCTTGTGTACAAGAGATAGATTGAGGATGATCAATCTTTATCAGAAAAAGGGTCAGAAGGGTTGAATAATGTTACATAAAAAATAAAACTATTGATTAAGTCAATAGTTTTTCAATGCGAATTCAAGTTAAATATTAAATTTCTAGCTAATTCTCTCAAGGTAAGTCATAAAATGTTTTTTTTTTTGTCTTTTGCGCGATTCATAAAATTCGGAACCAGACACAACATGTACCAAACTTATGTAGTATCTCAAATAATTATGACAATTTGTATAATGTTAACAATTTAATTCAATTACGTTCCTCCGCCCATACAAACGTGCTAATTACACAATCTAATTGTTTGTTCGGATGTTTATCGGAAACAGAATCTCTCTTGTTCGTGTTATAGCCCCTAATTCATTGACATGTATAACATGACTCCCATTTGATCCCCGATTCGCTTCCCATCAAGTTGCTATCAAACTGGTGTCAACTTTATCTCATACTATTTATCTTAACAAAGCGGATTGTAGCCTAGTTCAAGGGTTTGTATTTTATTGCTTATAGTTAAAACTAGTATAGGAATTAGGAGTTACTTTTTAATAAAAAAGTACCTAATGTATAACGTTTATGAATCATATGACTGAATTCTTAACCAAATAGTCGGTATGTAGGTACTTCAAATATTAAGCATCAACTAGTATACTAATTGTTCTATGAAAAAAGTTTTCAGTGGGGAAAAACAGCAGATACGTGTATATTATACTCGTATATACCCTTGTACGGATTGTTAAATGCGTAATTTTTCAGACGTGTGTATCGATAGGATAGCGTACTGTGTAGCATTAGCGTCATTAACAGTTTTACACTAAAACCTTATATACAGCAGCGTACACAAAACGTATTTATATTTAAAAATATTTCTCGCGTGTGTTGGCAATGTGACGGAGGGCTCTTAATGTAAGGTATGTGCATAATTTGCGAGAGGACGCGACAAGCCGCTGGCTTTTGACGTCCGCACTCCGCACTCCGTATATGTATAAGCCTCTTGAGTGTCGAGAGGGATTCGAGGTGACGGATGAACGGATTTTTGACGCTACCAGAATTAGAATTGAATTATCTTTTATTTGAGATTAATATGAAAGGATTGATGAAGATAAAGTAGTGTGTAATGCTGTTTTGCTTCAGTAAGTGATAAGTTGTACATGCTGTTATAATAATTACGTACAAAATTAATTATATGACCGTTTTCTAAACGATGTATTTTTTCCATAAAAATAACAAACCTTATGTAGATTAAAACAAATAGATCTGTTTTCTGTCTCTTTCTTTCATAATAGGAAACAACACATAAAAATATGACTTTAAATATGAAACAAAGCAGTCTTCGATTTCACAAAAACGTTCTTCAGACTAATTTTACTTTTAACGCATGTATAAAACATACAAACCGTATAAATCGAATCGATTCCTCTTCGGATATGAAAAAATATTCCACAAATTTTCCATACATTTAAATTTATGAATTACTCAGATTTCTCGATAAAAAGTTTGCTTCATAAATAATAAACCGTTATAAGGGGTTAAGAAGGCATCAAAGTTTGCCTATTTTGTGAAAAACCGCCAGGTGAGGGCTATATTAAAATGTTTTATGTAAATTAAAGCTGTTCGCCGACTATATTTCAGAAGCTATTTGGTTTTAAAGGGGTTAAGTGGACTGAGGGGATAGAATATTTGTTGGAAAAGGTTTTTCTATTAACTGATGAAATGTGGTTTTCTTTTAATAAAGAAGTTAAACGAAAGTTTGATTTCAAATGTAAAGCATTGCATTGCTGAACGTGCACAACATCTTTATGGAGAAAAATGGTCAGATCGGTAAAAATTTTAAACTTTTATTTAAATCATTTGTTTAAATTGCTCATTAATATCTGTTACTTATTTCACTTATTATAGTTTTTAGAAACTAGAGACTGGGACCAATTTTTTTTTCACTACATTATACATAGCAAAAGTAAGTACCTATACTACAATCTAGACTATAATTTATATTCATGCCAAAATACGTGATTAAAAGTAGGAAACGTCCATACATTTATCCATTTAAACGCAACATTTATAAAAAATTTGGTATAAATTAATGTTTTTCCTATTACATTTAATATGTTCTTATTAAAAAATATACCAAAATACACCCCAGCAAGTTATAATCCGTTGAGAGGTCCCGCAGTTTGTTTTGATTGTATTAATTAAAAGCTTTCCCTCAAACTTTCACTAAGATTAACACCTTTCTTTCTTTCATTAAGTCTATCCATATTCATGTTCTAACCCTTATTTATTTATCAGATTGCTTGTTTTAATATCCTGTAGAAATATTTGTGGGTTTGGTAATTTTATGCGATGATTAGAAAGTATATTCGGCGATACTTTCAATATATATATCAATATCTTATCGTACAACTAACTGCTTGAGTTAATAATATTATAATTAATATATCATTGATAATTTAATTTGTACTTTCAAAAAAATTTTGCACGCCATTTACAATGGCAGTATATGTGATATAAATATTGTATATTAACACCTTTGTATGACCATATATACGAGCAAATAAACAGATTTGATTTGATTTGATTTGAACACAGTCAATACTATGTATGCTGGGGTTTTTTTTACATCCAATTTGATGATAACACACAAAAAACCATCTCCACATTTTTTTTAATTAAAAAAAAAAATTATAAAGCTATTAATGCACTGTATGTACATTGTACAGTATCTAGTACTTAAACTAGCATTCTTCGTATATATTTTACAAGTTAAAAAATCGCGAATTCCTATTCCAGACGGACAAAAAGTAAACAATGATTAATTTAGAAACCTAAACATTTGCAGTTTTTACAAGACAAAACGTTTACAATAGATTAATACTAGATATTTAATAATCCTTATCTCTATCCTTATTACCTATCCATATTATCTCATTCTTTCATACATTTTCATGAAAAACAATCTCCAAAGCAATGTAATCAAGTACATTTGGGATTCAGTATGAAATTAGCATAACATGCGTGCGTATTCAATATAATTGAACGCAAATGTGTAATAAGGCTTTATAGCCAGGTTATATCTTCATCTTTCTGCGGGTGAATATTATTAGGATGTTTTCCCTTTTATTATTTTATATGGGATTGGAATAGAGTTGGTATGGGGTGTGAACTGATGAAATAAAAAAAACCTTAACTTATTTGAGATTTCTATATAACTACATATTACTAGCGGTCCGTTCCGGCTTCGCCCGTGGTACATATGAAAAATAGATGTTGGCCGATTCTCAGACTTACCCGATATGCACAGAAAATTTCGTGAGAATCGGTCCACCCGTTTCGGAGGAGAATGCAGACTAACATTGTGACACGAGAATTTTATATATAAGAGATTTTGTTCATAGGACAAACGTCCGTGTAAGAAATTGGAAAATGCGTTCTTAGACAACAATTAGCACTATTTAATATGAAATACGTAGGTATACCTAACCAAGCGATAAGCTAATATTGCATTCTTAATGCGATTAGTTTCGATAATAATATAATTATAATTTTCTAAGTAAGTAAGTAACTATATTGTTCTATAAAATTTATTTAATCAAAGAATACTCACGGTTATTCCACGAAACATCGATGATAAGCTGCAGCCTGCAATCCTTCTCCATTTTTGATCACTTTAACTAACAGTGCTAACAACGATAAAAATATAACAAAATTGTCAAGGATATATACTACAATTATAAAATTAAACAAAACATTTTTAATCATCGACAATAATTGGTTGAATGATTGGCGCCAAATGAGAAAATTTTCAAGAGACGACTTCATTCGAAATTTGAATTATGAATGTGAATTTAAAAAAAAGGTGCGTCATTTTTATAGCCGGCCAGTAACAACATTTTCAAATTATTGAAATATTTTTTTATTTCGTCAGACTAATAAGCCTATTTTAGGTAAGTAAATAATTTTTCTTTTTATTTTCGATCACTTGAATATTTTTAATAAGGTGAATAGTGAATCTTCGTGATTCAAATAAAAAGCACGACATTTTTAGTAACTATGTGAACACTTCGAGATAATGAAAAGCAAAAAAAAAAAACATTGACCATTTTTGACAGTAGTATAAAGCCTTTTTTGAAGACGTTAAAAAATGAAATGTTTTTAAATCTTTTTTTATGATGGGAAGCATTTTTATATGACAAGTATGTATATTATTTTAAGCTATTAATAGCGATTGTGATTAATAAAAAAAATATTGCTGAAATAAACTATTTAGGTATATAATATGAGTACTTAATTAAAAATAATTATTTTTAATTATTAGTATGCATAATTATTATGGCATTGATAATAATAATATCATCACCTCGGTATTAGTATATGTTGCCAGTTCACTTAAAATTGCAATATTCGCCCAACAAATTACAAATTACGGATCTTTATTCTATAATAGTAGGTAATATGCAAGGATCTTTTGACAACATGGTAGATGTGTAAAAAGACCAATGACCACAAAAAGCGGGGTCATCATTATCTGTTCATCAGATAAGCTTCCTTCCATTTTTGCTCCTTTTCGAAGGTATCATTCGCGATATTTTTCAAAGCTTTCTCTGCGTCTTGTTTTTATCCTACTTGACTTCTAATGTGCTGAATTCATACATGAACAATCGTTGATCTGGAGTGTTCTTGGGAGTTGGGAGGGTGGCTCGTATTTTCTTTTACAACTGCGGGGGAGGTGTCCGCGCCTGAGCTGGGATAGGGCTGGTAATGAGGTAGTTTTTGGAAATTATTTTTGGTATTTGAACAAATCTCACAAGTTAACAAAGGTAACAAATGACTTGGTAAAATATATTAAGTAGCACATGCTAAATTTTGATATACCTAATCATAGAAATATTTATTATATATTTATTATTATATATCTGCTTATATAAAAAGTCTAATTGAATAAATAAATGTTTGAGTTTGAGTTTGAATTTTATTGGAAAGTAGGTATTTTTCTTGTATAAAAGTTTTATGCAAAATCACAAAGACTGTTGAACACATAAATAACTACTTTATATAGCTGTTTCTTGCAAGTATAATTAATATTTCATTGAACACCTTTTCGTTAAATTCGTTGATATTCACAATATTAAAATTCACATCATTCAATAACTACCAAAATAATTCTTAAATTCACGAGCTCAAGCAGTGCAAATATATTTTTACAGATAGTAACAGAGTGAAGTTAGTTTTATTTATCTATTCAAGGCCAAAGTGAATAGGCTTTACCTTACTGATCAGGCATGCTAACCTGTAAGACCGCATCTTCGCTTACCATCATGGCGGTCAAATGCCTGAGCAGCGTATAAAAAAAAAAATTATTAAAATAATGCATTATAATTTTGTTACAAGTAATGTAATTTCCGAAGCATTGCTTGAAGTGATATGACAAGCAGTGCAATGACCAAAAAAAATTCTCAAAATTATATTACAACCTAAGAAATGATGAAGCACAACCCTAGCCCATTTACGAAGCTGGCTGTATATACGAAACCCGCCAACTAAGTATGTACAACTGTACATAGCCGTCCTATTTCAGCTTTAACTATCTTCTTTTGTCTATGTGCAAGCGTTGTCTTTGATTTATATTTTTAGTTTTATGTCGCTCGATTTCGCGCAGAAACCTTAACTTGTACTGTTTATTATTATGAAACAGTATCTTTTAGTAGAGAATATAAGTTTTTTGATAAATCTGAAGTTGTTCAATTTAGTATTTTTGTTTAAGTGTATACGATTTAAATCGTTTAAGGATACATTAAGTCTATGTATTATGAATATTATGTCAATTAAGTTTCTCAGAAGCGAATAAGGCATGAATGAATGACTACTTTATCATGAATTAAAACAGTAATTTGTACTACTGCGGATAATGGATATTCAAAGATATAGTTTTTATATATTGAAAGCGTTCCGAATTTATGTAAAATAAGATATAATATCTAAATGCTGGTAATTTTGCGTATAGCGTGTTTCAAAATACAGATTTCTTACAGACTTTTTATATTAAAATCTACATTTAATAAAATTTATATAGCTTAAAAGCCTATTTAATCGAATATTTTATTATGAGGTACAAAGCTGTTTAACTTTAATTGTAGATAATAGTTTTTTGATGACCCGGTAAAGACCGTAGCCACAAACACTCTTTGGTTACCAGGTTTACTCTTTAGTAAAGAGGCTATTTTTCTATGTCCAATTATAACACGACACAATACACATAAAATTCTCTTTCGATTACAGTAAATAAAAGTGGAAATTTTTTAAACATTGTTTCATATTTCATGAATGTTTTAAACAATTATTATTTTATAATTAATAATTAGATCCATTAGCGACTACAACTACAAAGCCATGGTGAGATCTTTGCTCCGAAAAAGCATAATATCGCTATAGTTTCATCTTAATTGAGTATTTGAATAAAAAAAAATTATTGATTTTTTTTATCTATTCTGAAACTTTATTATTATTAATATTGATATTTAATACAAATAACTTCAAAAAAAAATTTTTCCGTTAATTATAAGCAATTAAAAATTGATGAAATTTAAATCAGAATCACGTGACTACAAACGCGCCATGACTGGTCACCACAGTTGTGACGTCATAATGTTATAGCTATTAACTGCAGTACATAGGGTTTACGGCTATTACACGTGACTAGACAATAATATTGAAAGTTTATTGCTAAAAATTAAAATACGATTTGTTAGTTGGTTCCGAATTAGTTAGTTAGTTACGAAAATAATATTCTTGATGTTGATATATTTATGATCACCGATTTTTGTCAGGAGTTGCCTTTGTTGTATTCGTACATAATGGTACAAAACGATAACTTTTGAGGATCGCCATTTTTAATATAAATTTAAGTAATATAATTAATAAGTATATGTATATTAATTTAACTTATGTAATTTAATAATGACAACAAAATTAAATAGATCAAAACACTGTATTTATTATTCACACGCTTTTATTAGCTTCACCTGTATGTTTGTATGCAACCGACTCCTTTCGAAGTTTCGACTCGATTTTGACCCACTTAAAACCGTCGGATTTTGTTCAAATTTTGAACACTTATCAAGATCCGATGACAATACAATAATATCATAAATTTATCCTGATAAGGATCGCCAGGATCAGCTTAAAACATATGTTTGTATGTAACCAATTCTCCTTTCGATTCGATTTAGACCCACTATAAACCGACGGATTTAGTTTAAATTTTGTATACTTATAAAAACCCGGTAACAATACAATAATTTCATGAATTTATCTTACCTGTTTAGTTTTTCAAACTATATTTATTTTTCTATCAACTGTAATGAGTGAAAACTAACATTATGACGTCACACGCGCTCGGGTGACGCTTCGGGAGTTGTCGGCGTGTCTTCGGTACTGGATTCAAAGACTAATTTTTATTTTGAAATAACTTTTGAATTATTGCAAAAAAAATAAAAATAAAAACAGTTTTGTTATAAAACTAATATATAATCTTTCCATTTATCACAAAAAAAATTTTAATTCAAATACTCAATTCAATAAAAATAACATATAAAAACAAACAATCCTTCCATATACTAAACCACAAGGTTATGACGCAATAAACAGACAGATAAACTTAATTAATTTCACCACAAGTATGTGACCACTTGCAAGCAATTACATTAATGGAGGGGAATGATAATAAGGGAGGAGGGGGGGTGATTTAGCGCAGGTCACTGTATCAAAATGAGGAGAGCACACAGGAAATCATGGTAAGTGACGTTTTATTTTCAGGGTATCGGATATCGTAGGGGAGTAACGTAAATATCGGCTTATGTGATGCTCGTTTTCAGTGGTTGATTAAATCATATTTATATAAGAGACAGACTTTTTATTAATTGATTTAATAAAAAAAATTAGTCTTCATTTCATTCAGTAAGGATGACGTTAAGTTACGATCACTTATCATCGTAAACAACGTGAATTATAATGACTAATGTGCGCTTTTATTTTGTGAAATTGTTTTGTATATTATTGCTCTAAGATTATCATCGACTTGTAATAAGTATAGGTAATCGTTTGTCGAATAATCGAAAGCTGATACATAATATAGGGCCTATATAGGGCCTATAGTCTTTAGTAATTGAACTTGATATTATAATATCTAACTAGGTAGGTACTGTTAGTAGATATTTTATAAAATTAAACCAATTTATCAACAAAACCATTAGACATACCTGAAAATAAATTGTCATAAGAGACATCATTAGCATTTACCGTCCAATTAAACGTAGAAAGTGACTGAAAACGCCCTTACCACATTCTACACAGTGCCCGTGTTATTTCAAAGGAAAGGAGAGTATCCAAGAGGTATGAATAATCATGAAAAACCACGGAGTTTCATTAGAGACAGTCGCTTTAAACCCCCGGTTTTACGTACTTGATATCTCGGCTCGTTGAAAATGCTTGCATTTTCATAAATTTCTTCAAATTTTTTTTACTTAAATTTTACTCATATAGTAAAAAAATATATTGAAATCTTAATGCAAGATCACATTTGAAACACATAAAAGTTCTCAATAGGTACTAGGTACCTATATCATGTAGGTAGGTAGTTTGTTATTGTGTGGTCAAAAAAATTAATAACACTAACGAAAAACTTTCTATACAGCCACTTGACAAACTTACAGTATATTTTAGACATAATTTAGCGGTGACCTGTCGCTTCGTGCCAAATGGGGTGAAATGAAAGATGGTCCTTACACCTCATTAACATAGCCTGGAGATGTTTGTATGCTTTGTACTTATAATAACTATAGAAATATTTTTTTAATAGTACCACGGATTATTAAATAGTTAAGATAAGTTGTGGTGTCTGAAATCTGAATAGGTATCATACGTTCCAGTTTTTAACGTACCTGCTATTTTAAAATAAGATGGTGCTTTGAATTTTCTTTTCTTTTACAGTGAACTGTAAAATAAAAAAAACGCTTTATTATTTTGCACTATATTTTTACTAGATACCTACAAATATATCGACAGCACAAAAATATGATCCATTCTTATCAGTCGAGTGTAAGAAACTGTCGCAAATAATCTGAAATTTATTTGCAGACAGTTCGGCTTATCCAAAAATTATACAGCATCTGTTATAGTAAAAAGTATCTCGTGGCAAGGACAGCCTCTCCAGGAGTCGGTGATAAATCGACTGTCGCGCCATCTCTTGTCTGCTACTTATAGTCGCTTTATGTACTATCAGACCAAATTGAAAATACACCTACTGTTAAACTTGCCATGTAATTTTGAACTTTAAATTTATAGAAATAAGGTTTATGAGATATGGTTGTCATGAAAAATGGGAAGCAATGAAGAAAAGTTTGCGAGAATATTGTAACAGTTTTGGTATAATGGCGGAGGTTACGTTGCTTTTATGATAAATTTCCGATTTAATTATATATGGGGCGGTGAGAGGATCTGCTTGTTATTTCCGCATTATAAGTATAAAATAGTTATATTGAAACTAGAGTTTAGTTTTGTATTGGATGCACAATTAAGTGCTTTTAAAGAATTTATAATTACGAAATCTGATCTAACTCAAACATCTATTTATTTAACCAGACTTCCTTTAGAAGCACTTTTAATAAACAATCTAGGGATTGAATCTTTCTAGACATAATGTGGATTCAATATAATATTATAATCGTTTAGGTAAGAATTAGGATAAAAAAGTGCATTTCCATAAAATGAAAATATCATCGGCAAACTGTTTAAAATGTAGTTAAAAGTTACTATCAGTTAATGTTACTTTAAAACCTCATTCCTACTATGTACTTATTCGCTTTCATACCAACACAAAATTGCAATAAAATAACAACAATTAATGATAGAACAACAAACCATTTCTCACAGCGCACCCCTATCCATCTTGTTTTCATATCCATTACGTAGTTCGAGCGGCCGCCGCTAGATGGCGCTGAACTAATTCATTATGCATACTGATGACCCGCGGTAATGAAGCCGCCATTTTCACGATTTTCTTACTGAAATTTTGGATATTAAGGTTGAGATAAATAATGACTGGGTGAGAGATTGTGTTTATTTTTCTGCTGTATTACTTTGGTGTTTAATTAATGGGTTGTTTTAAATATTAAAGAAAATATAATTCCTCGTGTGTTTTAACTGCACAATATGCAATAGAAAATTTTGTAAGTACTTAAAAAGTTGTATCTTAGTGTACGTAATATAAAAACAACGACAAATGAATAGAATTGAATATTATGAATCTCAAACGCAACAATAGATACTGAATAATTTATCCTACTAAAAACAAAACACCATAATTTACATCCCTTACAAAAATATCTAACCAAAAACATTAGTCAGGTGACTTAACAGAACTCCAGTAAATAGTCAATCCATTATATTCAATAAGCAAACAGACGATATGTGATAAATTATGGCCGAATCAATCCATCTTATTCCAAACCCCACATTTATATATGCACCCTGGACGTTGGCCAGAGGAAAAATAAAAGAAAATTTATAGATTCCGAGACCGTTATATTTTATTGTTATTGCCAGCCTTTATTTTATCAATACTATCTTGTGGTTATTGATAAAAACACTCAAGGGAGACAATTCTGTGGAAGCGTTGTACTATTGTAAGTATGTATACGTAGGTATATTTTAGTATAAGGTTCATTAAAATTAGAAACGGTATAATGTTTAAAGTTTTTGTACTAAACTTCGTCAAATTTGTTATCGTTCGTTGTAAAATTGTAAAGTTATGGGGTATTGTTAGAGAATGAAACTTTTTCCCTATCTGATAAATTATTTTGAAGTAAGAAATAATAACTTAGAATACATTATAATAAGTACCTACTGGCTACTACCTATGTAGAAATACCACAGATTACAAAATTGTAATAAAAGTAGGTGTGTGTGTGGTTTAGACAAATAATAGGTATATACTAGGTTTAGACTTAGAGTAAATATAAAAAGTGTAGATATTTTATACCTTAGGTACCTATCTTACACTTACTATCAAGTGCATATTTTTTTCTTTTTATAAATTAAAGTTATTTCTAGTGGATTTGGAAATCAGATAGTAACTGTTAATCCGTTAAGACACTAATCACTTCTTGGATTTCCTCCCCGCTGAAATTAAGCGGTAATCCCGTTTCTTATCTTTTCCCGCTAATTGCGAACAATTTGCATTTCGATAAATGCCTTATTTTCCCTTTGAAATTATGAAGTTTTAAGAAGTTGACTTTGAAAAAGGTTCGACAATGTAATGCTCTGAAAAAAGAGATAGGAACTTATATCATATTTTGATCATTAAATATTTCATTGAATCTATGTAATAAACATAGTGTTAGTTAGTCGGTTTATTCGTACCTGCATTGTAGTTATTTCAGCATGAAAAACGGCAACGGAATACAATTAATTTGTAGATATAAAAATAAAACTATACCCAAAATACTCAAATATTTGGCAGCTAAATTTGGAAAGCGGGTTGCCGCGGCTTTGTAACTCCCGTACATACATATTCATGATTTTTGAACCCGGGTTTTCGTCTCGAATTTACGAAAGGAAATTAAGGAGATTTAGCAAAAAAGCCTCCTTGTGGAATCAAAGACTATGCTAATTGGCGGCTTACGTTAATTACTCGCGCCCTCTTGTGGGGAGCGGACGAACTTGCATATTTGTAATCTGTACTTTACACAATTCCGATTCGAATTTGGAATTGTTTTTTTTCTGTGCAGGTTGCTTTAAAAAGGTTTCATATATTTAAATTGAGCCATAAACCCCTAAACTTAAATATAAACCAGTCCAAACTTCGTTAAATTGACACGGCGATGCCTTTTTCAATTTGAATACATTACAATAATATTTTAAAACTTTCTGTTTGTTCGTGGTTGTTTTTTAATTTTTTCCATTTATTAATTTCAATCTTGACGCCTGTTAATATATTCCATGTCCGCGGCTAAATTGAAAAGTTTGAGTGTCCACGGATTTTATTTGTATCTACCCTCATTTAAATAACGGAACCCCCTCCCCCTCGCCCTCCTGGTACATGAGAAGCGAATAAACTATGAGTGGACTTTATTTAGTATTC
>CAJQZN010036682.1:361-23994 GCA_907164685.1 Colias eurytheme | reverse complement strand
TAGTAATCACTTGCAAAAATGGGCGATGTATCCCGGACTATAATGATATTATTGACATTGAACAAACAAAACATTTGACCGTAATGCACTATTGGCACTAATGCAAGCAAATTTATTCAACCACGATGAATGAATTAATGAATAAAGCAGACATTCCTCACGACTACTTCTTATTTGGTAGGATTATTGAATCACATTGTTCAAGTATTGTACGATTGATTTTACTAATGTTTTATTAATCGGGATAAACAGATAAACAGAATTTAATGGCATTCTTGAACTTATAGGTATGTTTGCTTAATTTATTTTTTCAAAATAAACGATATTCTTTTGAAAATTAGAATGTAAATTAAATTTGAATATCTATTGTAATTTTTTGGAGAGTAATAAAGATGTAGGTAGGTACTTACATAGATTTTAAACAGTTGTTGCACTCTGCAATTCCATTATAAGTAAACTAGCTGTGCCCCGCGGTTTTACCCGCAATGCTCGACTCCTGTTGGTCTTAGCGTGATATATAGCCTATATCCTTCCTCGATAAATGGGCTATCTAACACCGAAATAATTTTTCAAATCGGACCAGTAGTTCCTGAGATTAGCGCGTTCAAACAAACAAACAAACTCTTCAGGTTAATAATATTAAGTATAGATATGTAATATAGCTATGTATAACACGTACAATATACATTACATTTAAATAACTGAGATTTCTTTGTATTTTTTCGTAAAATAATACCAACCACATTCATACTTATTTCTCAAAAACACGCTAACAAAATCCTACTCCGCGCAAACTTCTCTTCCTGAAAACAAGCAGTCCCCTTAACCGGGAATTGTCATAAAATAAAAGCAAAGCCAGTCAGTTTATCTTCTATGATTTACACCTATAGATACAAACTATACAAGGTTTGTGTGTTTGTTCGTTACCCGCACCGAGGGCCATGAATATTCATGAGTAGATACACCATATGCCTGTACATTTTTCATCGTGAGAAATTTTTATGTTGGTTGACTTTGTTTACCGTATTTACGTAAGCTGGGTATCGTTTTAGGGTGGAAGTGTAAAATTTAATATATAAAAATTGTCGATAGCAATAAATAAAGTAAAAACCTCGGCGAAGTACATAAAAAATATACCGGCCGAAATGAGAACCTCTTCTCCTTTTTTTGAAGTCGGTTAAAAAAACACACACACTTTAAATATTAATAAACAGAGAAAAAGCTTATCATCGTTGGCCTATTTAATCTGTGGTAAATGCAGTTACACACATTTTAATTTCACCTCTTTCTGCTATTATAGGTATAGTTGCAATTTTCAATGAACTATTTTATAGTAGGTGAAGTTTTTAAGTTTGGCAAGTACAAAAATAAGCTATTGCACGCCTCATAAGCGAAGCGTTGAGGTGGGTACTACTGTCACTTCGCGCAAAACATCTGATTTTTCAAACTTAAAATGTCTTTATGTATCATACATTGCACTTGTAAGATAATACATACACACACATATTAAGAAAAAACACTATTTTTAACATTCATGATATTTTTGATGTCATTTTTGTTATTTAAACTAGTTAAAAAACAGTTTAAAAAAGTTCTGTCTTGGACGTCCGTGTGTCTGTATGTGCGGATCCTTTTTCTTGTTAACACGATAGCGACCGAAATACTTTACTAATCGAGTCTTTTTTTTTCTCTTACGCTTGAGTATGCTCAGGAATAGAACCCTTTCATTTTTCAGGGTCTGATTCGATGTGGTTTAATTGTTATTAAATAAACAAAAATAATAATTAATAAATATTTATTAAAAAAAAATTATGAGGCGTGCACTTTTGGATTTTCCAAATTATTTTTTAATTTATTTTCTCATGCCTTATTAAAAAAAAAACGTAAGAAAAAAACGTTGATCGCCGTATGTTATTTTTATTTGTTACATAAACCGTAGTAATTAAATGTAATTTAACGTCATAAACATTTTCTAGCTAGGTAAAACGTCTATGTATTTTATTGTAATTGTTACAGAAAACTCTGTAATTAAAACACAACCATAGCATGTACGGTTATCGTCTAAATACTAACGTTACAATACATTACACCGCAAACTACGGAAAATTGCACGCTATTCCCCCCTCTATTTCCACCTTAATAATGGGGAAATTAGTGTGACGTATTTATGATTTAATTAACATGTTGATGTAAATATTGTTAAATATTTGTGTGTTGATGAGTGCTGACGTGGCTCGGCTAATGTTTTCCTTGTTTGTTTTATTTTATCACGCTCGAATTTAATATGTTAAGTATTAATGAACTGCTTATAAGCTACAGTTATGACATGCTTATATAAAGAACTGGGATAACATATTTTCGTATAGTAATATCATAGACTAATATAAGATTCTATTAGTCCATAGTAATATTATGTAGTTTTAGTATAGGTAGGTATAATGGGTACAATAGTATGGTTTAGTTTTGCATTCGCTCCTGACAGTGGCGGATTTGTTTCAATTGTTTCAGTAGAGTAGTTATTATATAGTGTGAAAAGGTTTCAAAATATGGTGTTTATTCTTTTTCAGATATAAATATCTAGAAGAGAAGGAAGAAAGATATGAAATAGGCGTTATTTATGACCGCGGTAACGAGGATAGAAGTAAATTACCTAACTATACAAACGCATATAATATTATTTAGTATATATATACATAATGCTACTTCTGTCAGAAACAAGAAAAAGTTGGAATATGCTATTTGCTCAACAACATACAATTTTTAACAAAATTTGTTCAGTGTCAAATAAATTCAAGACGAAGCCTATACTTATGTATCCTACCAAAAGCAACCTTAAAAAACTATAAAATGTCAGTTAAAAAAAACTAAAAGTTAATAATATCAAGCCATGAGGTCAACCGTTTACCGCCGTGACCCCCGCCTCAGTGGTAATTAGCAGAGGAAGGAAGTCCCTTCGATTCCCTGATACATATATTAGCATATGATTTACATATGCTATACTGCATGCCCTAGTTATGTTAACGGATTCATATTTTGTGGTTATTTTGCTGTTTTGCCTTTGTTTTAAAGGAATTTGATTGTCTTGTAATTAATTTATCGAGTTTAATTGTAAACACATATAAATTGTTTATTTCATTTAGTTTAACAAATACACTGTTAGTCAAATGTCAATTATAGGTAATTTTGTTATAAAAAAAACTATTAAGATAGTATTTGTAGCTTGAAGTTTGAAAATTTTGAAGTTTTGAGATTGAATATAACTAGATAACAAACATACAACATGCAAAAATACTATCGGCTCTATATTTGAAGAAAATAATAGAATTAAGAGTTTAAACTTTAAAGGCGATTAATCAATTTTCAATCGCTTAACATTAGAAAAAAATATTCTATAATTTCACGCTGAATTTCGATTTCACGATAAGAAAGTTTTACATGTTAGTATTTTCTTGTTATTTAACGCTTTTTACATTAATGTACGTGAAAATAATGTACATTAGGTCACTTCCGGTGAGGGGAGGTTGGTATTGGTGGATCAGCTGACCGTATATCCGGTTGGGGGATTTTAGTGGTCTTGCTAGGTCAGGTTTTAGATATTATTATATTATACTAGCCGTGCTCCGCGGTTTCACCCGCATTGCTTCTGCTCCTGTTGGTGTTGGCGTGATGATATATAGCCTTCTTCGATAAATGAGCTAACACCGAAAGAATTTTTCAAATCGGACCAGTAGTTCCTGAGATAAGCGCATCCAAACAAACACTTCAGCTTTATAATATTAGTATAGATTTCGAGTTAAAATAATGATGCGGATATATTGTGTATAGATACTGATGTTATAAGCAGGATGATTTGTTGGTAATGACAATGATGAAAATTCATCCGCAGCTAGTAAGTTATATTATCATTACTGAATTATATACTTTTTTTTCCATCTGATTCAGGATATAAATAATCAAGCAAGGCCATTCCATCAAACAATGTGTTGTAGGAATTGGTACAAAGTCAGTAGAGGCGAAGCTTGGACAGGCTGGATCGTTTGCAGGCTGCTGAAAATAAAGTTGTAAACATGTATTTATTAAAAAGTGATTAATTTAATGTATCAGTAAGCCTTCCAGATAGGATTTTATATGCTTTTCTTATACAATTTGTTGTCACAAAAAAGTGTATAGCGTTACCTAAACAGGTACAGTGGTACACACTTCCCAATAAAATGACAATAAAATTGTAGAACGCTGCAAAAACAATAGTACAGCGATAGGACGTTATCCGTTGAATGTTATTTCACATAGTGCTGGCCAAATACAACATTATTCCGTCGCATTCAGCCGCAATAGTGATGTGACGATTAACATACGTATGGTTAAATAAATTAATAAGTATTGCTCGCTTAAGCTCCCGGAATTATAGTTAAAAAGTAGGTAGGTACATAGAGCCTAACAACACTCAGAAATTTACGTTGGTGAGTTTTAAAATTTGTTTTCTACGTTTTCCAAAACATAATTCTTCATTTTTATTTCAAATTGTTTCCTCCAAATGAAATGTAAAAAAAAAAAAAAAAAAAAATAAAATTTATTAGCAACTTCAAATATAACATTACAATATTGCTCTGCCTTCTGAACTAGGTAATTACCTGTATCTCAGAAGGCAGCATGTAGCAATGTAGATTTCGTTCTTACAAAAAGTAGATTTTTATAAGTAAGTAAACAATTAGATAGATCTTATATTTCGTACAATGAGACATTCAGCAATGAAGTAATGCGTTTTTTAACATTAGGTATTATTATTCGGGGCAACATAAACTTACTTGTAACTTACTAAATTTTAGCATGAGCATACTTGCAAAAGTGCATTACTTTTATTTTAAGAATTACTTTGTTTTAAGCGTTCTTATTCAAGAGTGTGAAAATTGATGTATGATGCAGTAAAACAAAATCTGCTCGATGGCATGCGATAATATTTCACAACCTTGCACATAAACTCAGAATGAATTCAATGAACTAACTAGTACATAAACAAAATTTGAACCCACGATTTATACATTTAAATATTAAATTATATATGTAATTAGTAATTTTCTATCGACTATATCCCATCACTATTCCAGCGAGTATGATTTAGGGAGACAGTCGGGTAAGTGGTATTGTTTCATTAGTTACTAGATATCCGAGATGTATGGTCACCGTTTAATTACTATGCTGTATGATGGACTGAGGGAAGGACATTTTTATATTATATTTATATATATGAACAATGAACATGGTTGAAGGGTTAAAGCCACTTTATAGGCATATAGGTACAATAAAAAGAAGAGGCTTGGAGACTAGAGATGTGTTAAAATTAAATTGATATAATCTTTAAACAATCTATGTTCTATTGTTATTGGTATGATGATGAGAGTCTTCAATGTTGTGTGTCATCTTTACATACTTTTAAGGATTTAACATTTCAAGAGCGAAAAACTCAGAAAAATTGAACTATTATTAATATCATGCCAATAAACGTAAATTTACAGTGTAGTGGCAAATATCTTGTACCAAAAAAATTGTGTCTACTTTGTATGATATGATTTAACTCTTGATAATAGCTAGGTGCAAGATCACAGCGTGAAATACTCAGAAATATCCGTAGAATAGTTAATAATGAACATCTAGCCAAAACTCAAATTTTGAGAAAATCGTGAAAGTTGCAGCGTAAATCAAATCTCTATGAAGCTCAGGTCAGCGACAGCGTCCTAGACGCACCCAGGTGCTTTACCCTGTATTTCGCATTTCCCTGCATGTACTTCATGCATATTAAAACCCAAAAAGATATATTTATTAACCTCAGGTAATACAATTCTGCAATTCGGTTCACAGCGTCCATATAACGTGCCGGTATGAATGCCCAGATCAGCCGCCACCTGTCGACTTCCCACCGAATTTATAATTCGGGGATTGTGCAGATCTCACTAATTGTATTCACCGAGCTACACGATATAGACAGACTGTTTGCTTTTAATTGATTGTGGGTTTTTGCTGGACACAGGACTGTTGACCTTTTTGTTGGTATATAGCTGGCCAGGCGGTATATTCTAGACAAGACTAAAATATGTAACATATCTATAGATATATATAAAACTCAAAGGTGACTGATATAGTTATCTATGAACGCACAGCCCAAACCACTGGACGTATCGGGCTGAAATTTGGCATGCAGGTAGATGTTAGGACGTAGGCATCCGCTAAAAAAGGATTTCTCGAAATTCTTGCGGGAACGGGGAAAAACGGGGATGCACGTACAAAGCCGTGGGCGGAAGCTATAGTTCCTCCATATAATCGATTTCATTCTTATATATAGGTAAGTAAGCCTTAAATATTGCTAGATATTTAAATCTTTAGATATAAGGTACATGATACTGATGTCATATTTCAAATATAGGTATATAAATAACAGTAGCAGATATATTTGAAACGCTTTTATTCTCATGCTTGGTTAGGATTTCTATCAACCAGCTAATAAAAAATTGGAATGACAATTTATGTGTTTGTTTGCCGATCTATACCATAATAACATTTTTAATTGATATTGTCTAAAATATAACCTAAGGAAAGACAATTTTATCACTCTTTACCTGTTTTAGAAAAATAATTGTCACATAAAACAACTGTAACGAAAGTCAATTATTTAGGCTATGTTCTTTAAAACATAATGTATTCAACGTAAATGCGCCGGCGCCGGTCTCAGACGCGTAATTTCACGCATCGCGGTACGGGCAAATTGTGTGTTGCACCTACCATACATACACACTAAACGGTCATAATCTTCGCTTTTCATTTCTTACATTTTCCGTTTAGACGTTCAACTTTTTGTTACAAATCTTTCTATTTATGATACAGGTAAAAACAACTCCATTTCAGGAATAACCATAAATTTGTCTATGAAAGAACAGGGCCCGTAGACAAAGTAACAATTAAAAAGCGATAACGAAGTTAGAAAAGGCAAAAATGTATGGGATTGACATACGCCGCGTTAGATCACGTGGTCAATCTAATGTCAATCCCATACATTTTTCCTTTTCTAACTTCGTTATCGTTACTTTGTCTAAGGCCGCAGATTTCTTTTTGTAATGGACAAAGTAAAAAACTGTTGCGTGTGTTTTAACTTTTAAATAGACATTCTGAGATACATCATAAATTTGCGTTACGGCGTTATTTTCAAAATACTTAAATTATACGAATGTTTAATTATTAATAGATACTTAAGTATTGGTAGTATCTACTTTTGTTCATGACAGTAAATTCTTTATAATATTAATATGTGGCAGTTGATGTCTATAGATAAGTAAAAAAATACTTTGCTGCGCCTAAGATGATATACCTGCTTGAAGAAAAAATAAATTAATGTATGGATCATTGATATAAATACCTACCTAGGAAACAATGAATTTCAATAGCAATCGCATTGGTACTTTTAAATTATGTAGGTAGGTAAGTATTTTCAATCGTAATTCTAAATGCATTCAGTTTTTAGATTCCTGTTGAGGAAAACACAAAAAAACACAGAACTAATGATTTAAAAAATACTTTCTGTTATTGTTTATTTTCAAATTCATAAATTCTTGTTACTTTCTTGCATTTGCAATTGTTTAAATCAGAAGTTGATATTCGCAAAACTAACAGCAAACTTAACGGCCATTTACCTTCCTCGCTTTGCTATTAATACGCATCTACTATCGATTCCTAAAGCATATAGTTAGCTATAACATAGTACACATAGTAAACGATAACACGACTCATTTTCCGTACAAATAAGTAGCCAGTAAACTGTCTCGTCCATTGTTAACAATCATTTGTGTGCGCGCTGCGTGAAATGAACTTAACCGCCTACACACACACACATACATACATACACACCTATACACACACGCATTATGTAAATAATTGTCACTTTCCATACGAGGTAATGATGTAGTTTTGGTATTGGTTCGTCTTTGTCATGTGGTTACAAAGAGGTGATGTTAAAATGCATTGGAATCACTACGGAGTAGAAAACAAAGTCGCTGCCCGCTGACTGTCTGGCCCTATAGGTATGTGTTTAGATCCTGAAAAATAAGGTGCAGATTTTTATTTTGATTTAATTAATAGATAGAGTGGTTTCAAGTTTTAATATGGTATTTTTTAAGTTTATTTTTGAAGCGGAAAGCTTGAAAAACATATTAGGCTATGGTTGCGCTAGAGCCAAGCTCTCTTGCTTATATTCTTAAAAAATCTTATCTACGTAAAAAATTATATAATTTATCGTGTTTTATTCATTCATCTATAATATTATCTATAATTTACATTTACTAGGGTTCGGGTGTGTTTCACGTTATTTCTTTTAGTTATTTACGTACCTACGCACTTTCACTCTCTTTAAATTTTTTATCCTACTTACCTATATATTTTAATATTATAAATGCGAAAGTTTGTATCAAATGAGGATTGATGGATGGATGGATGTTTGTTACTCTATCGTGCAAATAATACTGAACCGATAACTATGAAATGGTGGTATGTAGGTAGCTGAAGACCCAGAATAAGACATAGGCTACTTTTTATCCCAGAAATCCCACAGGAACGGGAACAATGCGGGTTTTTATTTGAAAACGCGAGCGAAGCCGCGGGCGGTAATCAAGTTTTGTTATAATTTATTATTTAACCACCTTAAGATGAAGTAAATTCTGTTTTCTACTTTCAATATACATTTATGCACATAGAGCCTTAAGAATAAGGATAAATGAAATAATAATTTTTCTTATCACCGCTATATTGTTGCCGTAAAATAAGTAAAAATTAATTCAAAGTATTGAATTAAAAAAAAAAAATCTTTCAAGAGCCTCAGAAATTCATAAATCACATTACTGTTAATTTAATTTGGTGTAATGAGAAATAATAACGCATATTTATGAATATTCATTATAGTATTAAGTTATAAGTACCTACCTAGGTTTTCCTATTTCAGAAAAATTTAAAAGGAAATGTTATAATAAATAAAATTGACTGCATTATATATACATACCTAATTAAAATGTTGTTGATAATTAACATGTATGTAGTATGTTGATGACTGTTGTAATTATAAAAAAGTTATAACAGTCACACACTACATTATAAAATATCAAACTGAAATACCTATGCGTTCAACAATATTAACAAATAAAAACGATTCGTCGAAATTTGTCACGCCACTACAATAATTTATTTCTAACCGTGTTTACATTAATTATCCCAGTCAACACATTATGTATATAATTATGTATCTATACACATACAAAACGCATGCAACGCAAGGTGTGAAATCTCGATCGACATTGAAAAAACTCACAGATAACTCGCTGCATGTATAAATTATGTTACGAATTAATGAAGCAAGGTCGCTTGAATACATTTTCCGTTTACTTTCGTGTTCAACGTGCTCGCTACGTCATTATAATTTATGTTAACTATATAATAAATTCATTACGACGCGCGCTCAGATACGAACCATTGGTTCCGCTACCCGCCGCTAGATGGCGTTGCGTGTACTGAAACAATTTGACGTCTGTATTTTCTATCGCCTGAAGCTTGTAATAAAAGTTTGTTTTGTGTTTTTAAAGGCCGCTTGTCTAGGCTGCAGACTCAACACTGACGTAGTTATGTTAATATAGTGAGTCGCTTTAGTGGGATCATTACAATATTTCAGTAAGTAATGCTCAACCGCACGCAAAGTTTGTTTTTAAGGTTTTTGACATTGTCTCTCTAATAGAGGCTTTTAATAAGACGTCTTTATTAAATGGACTGTATTATAATGTGGGTGTTGTTGTGAATGTGAATTATACTTTAGTGGTTAAAGGTAATTAAACACTGTTGAGGAATAGTTTAAGCGTCAAGGTTTTTTATAAATATAGATGTTTTGTGTAAAAATAAAATATAATATTAGTCAGTGTGATGGAAACATGTTTGGAAACTTACATAATATCTAATGAATTTAAACATTACCTATTGAATTTAGTTATCTTATATAGGTTAAAAAATTAGAGGGAAATAAAACAAAGCTTCCGTTTCTCAGAATACCTAAGCTTTATTGTGACTTTAGAAACGATTAATTTTTTATTTCTTATTAGAACATAATAAGGCCATATCGATATGATTGTGTAATTGAGATTTTAACTTAGGTATAGATATCTTTCCTACCTAATACAGCGTATACTGAAAAGCAGGTAAATTATACATATTTATCTGATATTTTGGTAACGACTTAAAATAAGGAATAGGTATAACAATCTATGAGTTATTAAGCAAATATAAATAGCCCTCTATCTATTACCTACTCTCAAAACTATGCGTACATAAATAAACATCTGTATATTCCTGCAGATTCCCTAGTAACTTATGCAAAAACTAGTGTTTTCAATAGATTATTCCCTCTAAAGTGACATTTTAGTGCTAACGGAAAATCACAACACATACTCGTATATAAATTATCAACTGTCGTACATTCCATTTTCCGCACACACGCATAGATTTCCATCTGTATTTGTGTGCGTGCAGCTATCGCACTCTTTCGCACTTATTACAAGCGCATTTCCCATCTCACTCGCCTATAGTGAAGTGATGTATTTTGTAGTCTATTATGCAGCGCTTAGTAATTCAGATGTTTGGTCATAAATTGAAATTTTTCGTGACCTTGGAGTGAAAAGTTGGGTTTTCTTTGCTATTCTTTATATTTTTTGTTACTTTTAGAAGATTTAATTGTTAAAAGTTAGCTAGGTCTAGAGGTGTGCTTTGGAGGTAGGCGCAGTTAATTTCATAATGCATTTGCTGAATTTACTTAAAAATGCAATTTTGCAAGCTACGATGGTTGTGTGAAAATTCTCATTTACCTATGCATTTCCAACTTGTAAGGATTTACTAAACGATTGCTTGTTTTCCAAACATTTTCATATTTTCCTCACAAATACGAAACATAGGCCACCAAACCTACACAAAAATATATTAATTACTTCAATGGCTGTCGTGGCATAGGAAAAATCCCGTCCTAGAGTGTGGTGTACGTTATCTTTCAATGACCAATCATACAAAATACATTTGCTCGTCCATCGGGCGGGTCGGGCGGGGGGGGATGTAGGCGTTGCCGCGCATGCGTCCCGTTGTCAAGACAACCGCACGTAACTGCGTCTGTGTGAGTTACAGCGTGGATATCAGCTTTTGGTGTTCCGTTTAAAAAATTAAAACAGCTGTTTATATTATGTTGTTATTTTGTTGCTGATTAGATACATTTTGTTGTAAAAGAAAAAAAAGGAAGTTATTTTGATAAGCGATTAAAAAAATGATAGCAAATTTAACATAAGTTCTTTGATATGGAAAAAGAATCGATATGTGCCTTCGAAAGAATGCGTTTCTTTATTGAAAAATTTATTATTGGAAGCATTCCAATCGTGAAACAACAACACAATGATTAATAAAAAACAACTGTATGTTTTTAATATTTTTATTGGGTATCCATTTTTTGCATGAACAATGACATCCCGTAGATCGCCTATATAATATAACAAGAAATAATTGTACAAAAACGACATAATATCATTCAAGTATTAACATTAATAAATAATATAAACAAATAAGCATTCCAACCGAATCATAAGCACATGTCTTCAAAGTCAATGACACACTGCACTAAACGATTTATTTACGCATATTTCTAAATATATTAAATCGATGACGTCACAACACGCCATTACACCGTACGAGGACTACAGCACACATGCGCGCGGCGCGCACACACGCACACCGCATGTATTTACTGCGTCACGTCGCACGCACACAGACGCACCACGCCCCACTATCTATGCTATACGTAAATTCCGTAGAGACCTGAAAAGGAGATTTCCAAGGGCCTTTTGAAACCTTCGGCTTTTAACCGTTAAAGCCTTTGTGGACTCTCACGGGAGATAATCGTAAAACCGAGGATTCTTTGATGCCTGATAGAGGGCCTTAAATGTAAGAGCCTGGTATGTACTACCGTTTATATAAGCTCATGTGTTGCTATTTGTGCTTGACAATCGATTATAGCTTTTTTGTTGCACGTTATTGCAGTTTAAATATTGTTTATTCACGGCAAGAAACAGCATATTTAAGGTTAAAATGTTCTTTCAAAAAAGTGTCCGCAAATAGAGTGTTCACATAATATCTACCGTTGTTGTATAAAAATAACTATGTTGACGTAGTAATAACTAAAATATCATTATGTCTCATAAAATTCAGTTTTTATTATGAAATCTATATGTTCTTTACTATTTTCATTTCATAGAATTTTCATTCAATTTCCCAATTCGCTGGTAACATGTTTAGGTATTATCGATGTTAAACTTTATGACATTTTAAGATCTGTATGAACAATAAATTTCAAATTTATATGCTGAAATGAAAGTAGTCTGTTATGTTATGGAATCATATACCTAGATATTGTCCAGATGTTTCCTAATATATTAAAATTATTTATGTACCTATCGTTACATGGTTAAAGCTGAAATTTGGCTAGAAACCACAATTAAAAATTTAATAAAGTATAAATTACATACAAATAGGTACATTTAACAGCAGATCTAAATACACAGATATTCCTATCTATTATCACAGTTTAACAAATCATGTAACAGTAGGTAATATCCCCATATTCTGATCGATCGACATTCTAACTCTCTCTGAAATCGTAAGAAGCGGAGATCATCTATCTCAACTTCGCAAATTCTTTAGAAAACAAAAGCGAAACAACTAAAAGGTACTGAAAGGACTATAATGTCATTGTCATCACCAAAAGCATTCATTATACACTTCTGGATCTTAGGAAGTGATGAAATTTTGTTGTTCAGTGAGCGTCCGGCAGATTCACAACCTACCACCACTGCAACTTTCTGTCAAGAAACAAAAATGTGAATCATACTATAGTCACTGTATGGTCATGGACTAGGTACACTGAAATGGTAAACACTTAGCATCTACCAGGATCGCAGGAATCGCAGAGGCCCTGCACGCGTGCTGCGAGCGCCTTCCAATCTACCACCACTGCTATCTTCTATAAAACAAAGAAGGGTATTAAGAGTCACTGTAGATCATGAACCGCATTGTCCTTGTAACCACGTGTAGCATCTACCAGGATCGCAGGAAGCGCAAAGGCCCACGCTGGCCACGCGTTTCGTTACCACCTACCACTGTATTGCATGGTTTTTTCAGGAAACATAACTAACCAAATGAGAGGAGCACTGTAGGTCAGGGATTATAACATCACGCATCCACGCATCTACCAGGATCGCAGGAAGTGCAGAGGCGCACGGGCTGCGCGTAGGCCACCACCTACCACCGCGTTTTTTTTCAGGAAACAAAAAAGCGAATCAAATAAGAGGCACTGAAGGTCACGGCCCCATCGATCCGACGAAAGTGAGACCGCCACTACTAACACCGTCCCGTTGGCTATGCAGCCTGAATTAATCGCGCATATATTTGAATACATTTGAAGCGGTGGTCGTCGTCCTCTTAAGTTCAACCGATTTTGTTTCGTGCACGCTTTTTCGGGATGTTTGTAGGAATCTAAATGTGAAATAGCTTTGTTGATCGCAAGGTTGGCTGTATCACCTGAGCGGATAGCTGGAGACGGTGCGTTTGATGCATCTGCAATAAATAAAAAAGTTAGTTTTCAGTTTTAGCATGCGATCTATTTAAGATAATTTCACGGATAATCCCAAATTGATTAGAAGAATGCAATTTAATTTAAATTAAAGAAAAATCAATGAAATACTTTTTTTCCAGTTTTCGGTTCAGCTCGAACAAAATGATTTATCTTTTACACATATCTCAAAATTTAACGGAAAACGGCAGAAAGTTACCATTATTATGAAATAGTGATTAAAAGCCTATATCCAGCAGTGAAAAATTAAGGCTGATGATGATGATTAAAAATGAAACTAATCATAATATCCAAAGCTACAAGTTGACCACGATGTAGGCAAGTTATCTTAAAAGCGAACCATCATTTCCGTAGCTCAAAAGGATATTAACAATGCAGCAGTTTATACAATTGACGCTTGTCCTCTGGAAATAGCAAGCTGTTAAGATACAGTCATATGAACTGAATATTTTATTTAATACAGTATTTTATATTATGTAACTAGATTCTAAAATTCATACGAAATAATTGGTGGCGCATTGTTTATATGGAACTAGCTTACCGCCCGCGGCTTCGCCCGCTTTGTCTAAAACCTAGTAAATTATATACTAAAACCTTTCTCTTGAATCACTCTATCTATTAAAAAAACCGCATCCAAATCCGTTGCGTGGGTTTAAAGATTTAAGCATACAAAGGGACATAGGGACAGAGAAAGCGACTTTGTTTTATACTATGTAGTGATGATAAACACGTAAGTAGTTTCATAAATTTTACGACATATTTTGTTAAGATTAAAATATCTGTAGTTATTTAGATGTAGGTAGTTACTTTGTTTCCTTTTGTAATTTAGATGGTATCCTTAAAATATACCTATCTACAATCACTTCAAAAACTAGCATAATATTATTATAGTAGGTATATAATACAATCCTCACAAAAATTTCTTCTGATTCTTGTATTTTCTGTTAACACATTTCTTCATTGATCGCTTGAAAAAGAAGGGTTTTCTACATGTCCTACACAATATAACTCGTCTATTTGTATCACGCATTATGGCCGAGCCCCTATGGAAAGTGGGCTATTGCTATTCCTGTCTCGTCCCTGCAGATACCTACGAACATTGTCTAATATGAACAAAGCGGTGTGTTGTATTTTGTACTGAGTATAATTAAAAAGGTGGCGCCATATTTTTCTATTTATAGAAAACTGACTAGTACAAGAGAAGAAAATTTGGGTGATTTTAAATGTTACATTTTTCCTTACTTTTCATAGATGCTTCATCTAAAAATGAACTAGGTATGTAACAAGAGGAGACGTTTTCAATTCGGGCCAGTAGTTACTGAGGTAAGCTCGATCAATCAAACAAATAGTATTTATTAATAGATATATTCATCGGATTATATTTATCATCCTCCTTATTATTAATGAGTCTGAACCAAAATATCACAGTATTTTCTTGTACCAGTTCACAGTTGTGATCGAATTCTTGAAACCTTAAACCTACAAGTGTAGGTAATTACGCAAAAATGTATGTGTCATGTGTGTGTCATTAAATTCTACGGTCTAGAGGTCTAAATAAATATCTTCCATTTTTTTAATCAGTACCTACTGTAAGTACAATTTTGTATTCAAACTTAAGATACCTAAGTAAATAGGAAAAGCAAACTTTTACGTACCTATGTGATAATTTAAAAAAATAATTCCTATTTCGCTGTAACTTAACTAAATATTTATTATTTTCAATTTTTAAAATTACACATAGTTAAGATAAAGTCAGCCAATACTTATATAAGAAATAAGCTTACGTAAAGCTCGTATCGGCGGCCATCTTTGCCATCTCTATCGATATTGCTCGCTGTACCAGATTAAAACGCTTAGACGTGCCTACAGCATTGTGCTGCGTTTTATACAGAATATTATGAATTAATTAATATATAACACGGTGTTCGATGGGAGGAAATTAACCATACATGACGTGTGTTGAAACATAGGTGAGAAAATTAAAGTTTGATTATATTTATGTATCGTAATGGTAATAAGATTTGGATTTAATTGAAAAGTAGTGATGTTTTTCTTAAATAAATTTGTACAGATTGTTGGTAATCATTATCACTACATAGTATAAAACAAAGTCGCTTTCTCTGTCCCTATATCCCTATGTTTGCTCAAATCTTTAAAACTACGCAACGGATTTTGATGCGTTTTGTAAATAGATAGAGTGATTCTTGAGCAAGGTATTAGTGTGTAATTTATTAGCTTTTGGAGAAAGCGGGCGAAGCCGCGGTCGGAAAGCTAGTTTGACCAATAAAAATAATGGCATGGCGAAACACAGATTGTACCGAAACTTTTTAAGTTAAATTGTATGCATGTAGTTAAAAACGAAGTATAACTAATTGTGTACAATTAGTTATTTTTAAAAGTATTATCAATATCAAGTGACTCCTCCAATTAAATTGCTTACTAGTATGTTTCTTTATTTGTATATTATGTAAAACAGCGTCATTTGCTGTCATATATTTGCGAATCGAAAACTCTACCATCATAAAAATTTCTATTCTTTTAACTTGAAGTTCGTCCAATACTTTTCAAAGCTTCTTTTAATTCATATGAAGACATAGCCCACGTATCCTGCTCGGGGGCAACGACCTGATTAAGATGCGACACACGCTTGACTTTTGTCGCAGACTGAATAAGGTCGGGCTCATTGTGGATGTGGGTTACAAACAATGTTTGATTTGTTTGTAATGACGCTGAACAGGATACTTTAAGTTTAAAAATACTTCATGTTGGGAAAATCTTCTTGAAATTGTATTTACAAAGCTTTAATTATCGTGTTTTGGTATGGATAGAGCAGATGATGATAACCGTTTCAATTATCAATAATTGTAGGCAGAAGTTTATTACTTCTGGGTTATCCAATTTACAGGTATTTTTTTGGTATGTATAAACTTTGTTAATTTATTTTGTTAATTTATAGGCACCTTAATTTATTAAATAAAAGTTAAAAATGCATTTTCCACAACTTATGTAAATGTTTATGGCCCAATTATGTAAAAACTACTAAATCAGTGTGGCTTAAATTTCTTATATATGACAACTTGTTCTTAAATTATACGTGGGCTTAAGACTCTCAAAAAATACACTATACACATATTTCTATCTATCTTTATTCCACAGCCACAGTAAATTCAAGAAACAGTATCGTATAAAAATTTATAACTCTTCAAGGTCTGGAATCGCGAAACAATAAGTTTTCACGGGCAAGCCGGGACATCTGCTTTCTTTGAAAGCGTATCTTATGCATTTTACATGAGCCAGCCTACACCCACATGCAGTGACGCCACAGATGGGGGAAAACAGTAGACAATTTAATAGATAGTTTTGAAAGTTGTGAAAATGTTGAATTGAAGAATGGTGTTATTTATTATGAAGTAATGTAGAGCTATTAGAGCAAAATATCTCAAAGTTAATGAAGGTATGATGAATTATAATCTATATAATAATCGTTGTAAACTTTATTAAAACTGTCAAGGTTTTAAGGAAATTCAATCATTGCCCCTATTAGCTTACTTAATACGTACTAATCTATTTGTAGGTATATTTATTTTTACAAGTGTTAATTGATTTTAAGATGAGCAAGTGCTATTTAGTTTGTTTGCCTGAAAGAAGGTACCAATAATAACGCAAAAAATTAAAGTTTTAAATTAAATTTTTAATTGAACACCTGATGCTCCTAAATTTTCTTCGCGTCCTGTTTATTTGCAATTCTTCTCTTCTTGTGGGAAACCTTTTGGTATCTGCTTGTAGCTTCTCTGCTCTGTGTCCACTCATTACACAATATTGTGTGTATGTGTTCGTGTGAAGGCTCATCTGCAACAAAAGAATATAATATAATTGTTATGATAGGTTAGTGACATAGAGGTGCAAACTAGCATCCTTGGTATAGGGGTAAGTGTATAATATGTGAGACTAAACAGTGTCTACCTGTGTTCAATACGGTAAGGTAAGTTTCCAAATTGAACTATTAAAAATAGAGCATTCGGTTTCAGAATTTTTGTGGTCAAACCCATGCGCTACTATGCTAAAGAAATACGTCAGTTTGCCTGGTTGCAAAATCTTTAGCGTGGACAAATAATATATTATGGTAAAAACTATATCTTAAAATTATGCAGTAATAACAAGTGAAATGGCAAATCGTTAAATAAATACACAAAACATTGAATTTCGCATCAAAATCTATCAAGCAGCTTTTGATTCCAGAAAAGATAGCCATTTTCGTAGAGCGCATTCTATTTCAATACGAATTTGAAAAAAAAAATACATTTACACACATTGTAAACTATAAGATGAGAGAAATTACAATTTATACAATTATTCAAGATCCTACGAATCCTACAACGCAATTATTCATTCACCGAAACTAAATTCAAATAAACCACCACCTTCAGCAAATATTTCATAACAGACTTACAATATTTACCTTCCCCGGACAGGGTGGGAGGGGTTAATGAACCTGCCGGGATGCAAGCCGACATTGCTATAATAGTTCCCAGGATATACTAGCTTGTATCTAGATTATCGATTTTGAGAAGGTTTCAATTTAAAGGTTTTGTATTCTGTTTAAAACGAAATATGGATGTTTTTGTATTTTTAATTTAATGCTGTTTGAATAGTCGATATTTTTACTATAATGTTTCTTTGTAGTAACTACCTATGCTATAAGTAGTTATGTTTCGAATGTTGATTGGTGACGTTTGTCGCATACAATTTTATGACGCATCTTCTTGCTCGCTTTCCAAGCCAACATTGTATATTTTCTTGATGATGATTGAAATATACAATTTTAAAACGTAACTTTAACGTTCATAATAATCAATGTTATTTTTTCTTAACAATATTATTTTTAGAGATGTGTTTACATGGTTTAGTTAGTTAAATATGTATTTGAAAATCAAAGGCTATATGTTCTTTCAATATCAAAATTCCATATCAAAGCAGAATTCAAAAATGACCGCACCGATTTGACTATGAGAGGACTATTTTTACATATATAATAAACACAAACAGAGAGAAAAATTGGGACTTTTTTGTCGAAATCAGCAAAGTCACAGACCTCGAATAGTTCACTTGCTATCAATAGTATATCAGCAATCAGGCACACGAGGATACAAGATAAGGGAGTAATAAAATTACTAATTCCGCCTGAATGTCCTTAGAAAGCTCATTTGGCGGGTCCAATTAACATAAAAGCGACCTCATAAAACCTCTCCTAAATACTGATAGAATAACTATGTGTTACATGTGACTTTGTTTGCTATTCTGTTGGCTAAGATATAAAAGATTATGGTTTTATTCGTAAGGATTAATGTTAAAGTATGGAACATTTACTGATAATATGATAGATTTGAGAAAATAATATAAGTCTTCATAATGGGATGCTTCTTTAGAAAAAGAATCGTAAATTATAATTTTTCTACTACCTCTTGGGTGGAATATTTACTTTGACGATTAAGAGAGAATTATAAGTTTTGCTTTTTGTGTGCAGATTGAAAAATCTAATAAGAAATTATACTATCCTTTATTTCGGTACTATGCAATAATAATTCTTTAGCTTTGTTATTCACAAAATTAAAAGAAAATACAAATCATTTATATCGAACCGATCTAAACGAAAAATGCATTTTCACTGTATAGTGTGTCAGTCAATTATAAAAGAAATTAAGGTTCCCAGCAAAATAGAAAATCCTATAGAAACGAAACAATCACCATCATCCCACATTACAGGAAGACCAAAGCAGCGCGAGTCAAGACGCATGCGCAGGCGCAATCGATAAATGATTCTACAGTCTGACGTTGAAAACACCAGCTGTTCCCTCACAATGGGGCCATACTGACATTTCAATGGTCCCCATTCTGGAAATTTGTAGAGCCTTCCGCTTGAATGGGAACAAGTGAATCGGCGTCCATTTTGTCATCGCTGTCTCATGTCCTACTGTTTAATCAGTTAGCATTCAGGTACCGCTGACGAGTAATTGCTGTGATTGAAATGTTATTTAGTGCTTTGAGTGTGAACGTTTAGATGGTTCAGGTTTTATTAGTGGGTTATGTTTTGGTAGATGCTGAAATGTTACGTGTGTGTGTGTGTTTGGGAATGTGTAACGTATCAGCTCAGAGTGACGTGAGTGTATGTACAGGAATGTGTACCTTACACTTTAGTATTGACATAGGTCAGATAGATAGTGTCTTTGATCAAATACATGTTAGATTTTATGTTACATGCTTTTTGGACATTTTCATATATTATTTTTTTACAGGTTATTGCGTCGAATTATCTTTATTAAAACTTTTCTGATTACAATAATATATTAATTTATAATATGAAAAATGTTGTTGTTATAATCTAACATAGAATAACTAAAAATATAATCTTTGCTTCCAACAGAAACATGGAAAAAGAAATCAAAGGCGAGCACAATTGAAATATTCAATGAAAACAAACATACTTCGAGAGGCGTACAAGAGAGCAATTAGAGTCGAAAATATTATCGGGACCGAGAACAATAACGAACCTTACCATTAAAATAAACGGCATATAAATGAGTTGGGATGAAATTAAAAAAAAAACCGTCGCGACGGATGCATAGGAATATGGCGTCTACTCTGGGACCAATCAAAATTCTTCGTCAATTAAGTGAGTGGAGATCGCAAAAGGAAAATTGAAGGAAAACTGAGGGTGGCTTTGGATAGTGAGTGATTTGGTGACAATCGCCTTGTCGATAATTTATTTGGGACATGACATTTATCGACCATTGTAATATTTTGATAGAGGTTAGAAAAGCCATATGTAAATATTTTGTACCTATATCTAACACATTGTTTATAATAAGCTTTTAATTTCAACGTAAAATATGAATTTTATTATATGTAGTAAAATTAAAAATACTATATTTGAAACATTTTTTTTATATCAAAGCGATTAAGTTTAACGGTTATTTTCATATGATATTCCTTATCTTGTGGTTCAGGTTCATCGCTCTTAAAGCATATCAAACATTCCATATAAAAAAATCGTAAATTATTAAATCAAATCTATCGACAACGTCCCATCCCTACCCAGCTAGATATGAAAGCTATGGAAATAAAGTTTGTTCGTCCCGCATTGTAAGGCAGCGCTCGTAAATGGATTTTATCACTATATAAATATCCCCTTACCCGCTGTTACGTTACGGCACGATACGTCACGTTACGTCACGTCATTGCAGATTTACGTGACGCGGGATTCCCGGATGATATTTTATTACGTCAATGATATATGTGGATTTTATGTTGCAAGTGCAGTTATTGTGTATCGGCTCGGCTTAATATAGAAAAAAGTTCTTAAGACAGTTGATTTACATTTGGTGACAAATAAATTAAATATAATATTTAAATGCTAATAAAAATATCGAACTAATAATAAAAAAAAAATCTCTATCATGGTGAAATTGGTTTTTAGAACTGTTCCATGATTTAGTTAAATTAACGTATAGAAACACAAATTATGAATAGAAATGATAAGTAAGTGGTCAAGTCATCTACTATTAACATTTAATCTTTAGTAGAAAAAAGTTACGAAAGGCTATTAAATTATTGAAAAAATTACCGTTTGGGGATGATTAACATCTACAGACATTTTATTATTATAAGAATCTCAGTGTCGCTATATTATTTCACCATATTATGTAAATCAAGTTGATTTCAGTTTTAATAAAGGCATCTGCTGTTTTGCAGTAACAAATGTTTTATATCAACGCAGCATTGTTGATGAGTCCATGAGTTCAAGAATCTCATTTATTTTGATAACTCCTATATTAGAATTGAACTTTTCTTCAACTATTTAAACCTTCACTAACAAAACTACCATACCATATTTACAATTACTAAGGAAGCAGTTGAAATCGGAGAAATGAGAAATATAAATCTATACTAATATTTTAAGCTGAAGAGTTTGTTTGTTTGTTTGAACGCGCCAATCTCAGGAACTACTGCTCTGATTTGAAAAATTATTTCGGTGTTAGATGAATGGGCTATTCATCGAGGAAGGCTATATAATATTATCACGCTAAGACAAGAGCAAAGTCACGCGGGGGAAACCGCGAGCGCAGCTAGTATGAAATATTCAGGAAATACCAGGACATCACAATTCAAAAGATATACATATCTCTATATTATCACGCTCAAATTAACATGCTATCAAAAAAAGTATCAGGGTGGCATAAAGGCAAAGCAGTTTATCTTGTAGCGGTCATTTGCGACTTGGGCTTGTGGGCCGGTGAAATTACTCGCAAAATGTCCCACGGCTCATTCGCTCTAAACGGTGCATCTTTGATACCCAATTGACCCTTCTATTAAAACCCCTTCGTTGCGGTAATCGAGGACCGGGTCAGGTGCTCAATAATCTTTTTGATGTTAGTTTTGGTTGAATTAATAGTTAATGAAGGTCCTTGGTGGTATTGGTAGAAGCTTCTGGAAGCATTGGTTTCATAGTTTATACTCGAAATATGCAATCAACTTCATATCAGAATGTCAGTTATGGTTTTGTGTTCTTACTAGAACAAGTAATTAATAACAATTTTGGAAATCTGCTAAAGTATTTTTAATGAAGACAGCAAATTATTCAAGAGCCCGATCTCGGATCAAAAGCAAGATACAATCTTATTTATCTACAAGTGATTAAGCAATAAGAGAATAAAGCCTTCCTTGTAAACTTTTCAGGAACAGTATATATCCCAATCTGGAAGCTACGTACCTATCTATAGAATAGCAAGTAATTATTGTATTACCCGCATTTAGGTATCTTAGAATCCAACACAATAAAGCAAACATTAGGGCAGCATAAAAAGCAAGCTCCGTGACCTCGGCTGCGTATTTAGGCTGCAGATGCACGGGTCTAACAACCTTATACTAAAACAGAATATCGATTACTTTCGCTACTATAATGTAATCCCCCGCCCACTTTTCGCTTTTTTAGCAAATGATGGGAATATGGTTGTCTCTGTTCTACCCGAGCGAGGGTGTACTCCCTGAGTTCCGTCCTTTTCACTCCAAGCGCCCCGTCGTATGTAAATGATCGTCTCCGTGTGGGTGTGTGCGTGCCACCCTCGTAGATACACCACACAGTGACGTTTGAGGTTTACTGCCCTGACAGCTTTTGTCCTATTTTAAATACGATTTTGATGTGAAGCGACGTTCGGGAATTCTTTGAAAAAGACAAGATTTGCAATAAATAGAATTAAGATGTTTCATTTTTAAATACTATCATACTATGATAAAGTAAAATTCGGTTTCCTGTCAGTATGTAGGACAATGTTGCCAAAATTTATGATTCCATATAGGTAATTTGCGGCGGGAACATCTTCTATTTCTGTCTGTGTTAATCAATTTAGTGTACCTAGTAGCAAATTACCGAAACGAATATTCTTTGACACTGAAATGAATATTCTTCACCAAGAGGAACAACCAAAACTATCTATAAATTTAACAGATCACATATTAAGAGATACAGAAACACAATAATGAAAATAAATCAGAACTCTCTACTCTACAAACAGAAACACAAATGCTTTATTCGGACCCAGTTAAACATAATGTAATTCATAAGTAAATGCAAATACTTGAAACGGAACGTTTTGCACGTTATCAAAGGATCTTTACCGCTACTGTGACGTCACAGGCGAAACGCCGAAAATGGCGTTTACGAGCAATAATTTACATTTCGTCGCGTGTCCCGGGATTGATTTTGTATCTGGTAAATCGAATCACTACACGGAGTTATTTTGTAATGGTTGTATCGCGTGATTTTTTCCACATTGTTTATTTTTGTAAGGTTGATATGGTACTGTCGTCGCGTGTGATTAATGCCTGCTTGACGCTGGATATGTTAATGATATGAGTATTTGAAGGTCGTTGTGGATTTGCTGGTCGGTGTGGGTGG
>CAJQZN010036680.1:0-24237 GCA_907164685.1 Colias eurytheme | reverse complement strand
CGATAAGAACTCACATTTTTTTTTGATCTGCTAAAAATGATCTGCTAAGTTCACTAACATCAATTCAACTACGTCAATCGATAACAAAGTAGACAAAGTAATACGATAGACATTATCTGATGCGTCACTTTAGCGGAAATAACTATTGAAAAGCTAATTAATTATCAAGATTTATTATCTCAAAGTATGTGTACGACGTATGACGAGCCCCACATTATAGAGATAGTCAGATAATCGTAATTGATAGCTTCGCGGTTTAACAAAGACGAGTAAATAATTATGTACGATATATTGTGTTTAGTTCGTAATTATCTGGTTATTGTATCATGATAAGATCGTAGGTTGTAGTAATATTTGCGTGGGTTGAGGAATTACACACGGGCTTTGCTATGTATAGCTTTTAAGCCTTTTTGATAGAGCTTTTCCAGTGTTTATTTATATTATGTCATTGACAAGCTTTCTTTCTATCATTTATATAACAGTGTTATTTATATATTAGATATATTTCTGGCATACTTATAGTACCTTTCTTAATGTAAGTATTTTGGGGATCTTGAAGATTATTTTTACTCACATATTAAATCATATTATAATGTTATTTTTAAACATCAAACTATATTATTTGTAACTACACCTTTGGTTCTATTTAAACAACGAGATAGCAAATATTCCGATAAAAAGCACGCAAGCTTCAGCACGCATAAACAGAATTTCGCAGATCATTCGGGAAGAATTTATAATGAAATTAGGTTTCGCTTCGTTGTCAAGGCGTCACAAAGCCACAATTTGTTCGTAGAATAAAATTACATTCGCTGTAAATAACTGAAAATGGCGTGTCGCCCAATCTTGGCTGATAATTACTTTACGAGAATGGGGAATTTGTTTCTGCGATACGATTGTTCAAGCGGAAATTTCGGCGGCAAATTCTATTTTATTTACACAAAAAATATTTTAATTAGTGTGTGGGCCGTTTGAGTTGAGAAACGATCGCTATGTTCTATATAATATAATGTATTTTATGTTGTTGTTGGTGCTTCGTAATTTTCATCAATTTCGATATGTTTTGATCACGTTTTGATGTAAAAATAATCGAAGCAATTATTGTCTCAATATTTAATTTGTAGTTCCTCTTTGTTACGGTTTATTGCTTTTATCGAGTATTGTACAATAATAATTACGTTTACAATGATATTATAGTAAGTATATGTTTAAATTTCACAAATTAATTATCTGTTACAAAAAACATTGATGTACTTACCATTTGGTAATCATTTATCAAAAAATAATACTAATGTAAGTCATAAAATCTTAAAAATGAATGAATAAAACTTACATAGAAGAATTACACAAAAGAATTAAAGAACAACATTTATTTTACAACATAAAAAAATGCAAAAAATAAATAAAATAGTAGCCACTAGCCGTGGTATAACAACGCAAAGAGCATGCCTGTATCTGACGTCAGCATAGCGATGACACGACCTCTGCTATCGAGATTCATCTGAACATTCGTGTTATCTCGTTTGTTTTGTGATAATTGCTGCTTTAGTAGACATTGTGTACTGTGTGGAAATGTTTTCGGTACATTTTTGGTCACGTTATTTACGGAATAATGTGTTTGTGGTCATATCTTTGTAAATTTAATAAGAGTTATGTCACAAAATGATTATAAAATGTATGTTCAAAATCTTCCACAAGCAAAGACAATAAATAAATTGTGTGGGAAACCATCCTTATACTCTAGAGGGCTCTATTAAATTTAATATGACATGACATAGGCCGTGACTTGACCATAACCGACGGACAATTAAGACGCCTATGGTACTTCATTTGTCAAATTATGATAGGAAGTTATCGAGCTAAGTACCTTAAGATCGAGAGTTTGAAAACTTTATTTAGATTAATTTAGACGAATTTACTTATGCAAATAATTGCAAATAATTGGTAAGTAAATCATTATTATTTTAGTACCCAATGTGATTCTTTGTCTTTTTCGTTATTCCAAATTAAAAATAATACAACAGCAATTCAAATATCGTTTTATTGCATCTAATACTAAAAAAAACTTTCAATATAATGACATAACTGTGTACATAACCCATATAACAACACACCTTTTTCCTCCCATCGACTGACTTAAAATGTAAAGTTTAAAGTCGGTTACAGTCAGATCACGTGCGCTCCATACATCATAGCGGGGATGAGACACACGCGGTTCAGTTAAATTCATATTTAAAGCTTCGTATTTGTTACTCGTGTTCCACGTACGGTTAAGATCGGAGCTTTAAGATGTAACTTTGTGTCAAATGAAGCATACTTGATTTGAGGAGGATTTTAATTGCATTGTGGATGATTTTTAGCAATTACTTCAATGTGATAGAATCAAATAATAATTATAGCAAGTATTTTTAACAATGATATCGAAAACCTTACTTGTTTTAAGTAAGTATAAAGAATAATAATTATATTTTAAAATTATTCGTTGCACATTATTAAATATTAGCGGTCCGCCCCGGCTTCGCCCGTGGTACATATTTTGCAATAAAAGGTAGCCTATGTTCTTTCTCAGGGTCTAAAGATTATCTGTGCCAAATTTCATCAAAATCGGTCCAGTAGTTTATGCGTGAAAACCATACATACATACAAAGCTTTCCTCTTTATAATATTATTAGTATAGAAGTATAGATAAATTTATGCAGAACGATATTTAAATGAGTGCAATATCACGAATAGAATTATTACCAGGTACACCAGAAATTTTATTTATTTATGTATGCTCTATTACTCTAGATAAATTAGAAATTGAGACTTAACCTAGGATACATTGTAACAAACGGCGGCCTTATCGCTAAATAGCTATTTCTTCGAGACAACCAGTTATTTTAATGTTAAATTAAATAATGTCTTCATTCGTGTGGTTGATAGGTAACAATCTGCTTATCGTAAGTTATTTCAAAGCTTCCAATTCTATCGTTAAATCAAAACACATGAATTCCATATAAAATTTTACGTTCAACTAAGTATTACATTTCCACCACACCTTAGTTTTCGTAAAATTCTTAGAACAAGATAGGATCGATATAACACAATAATATGTAATACACCTATATTTAAGTTATTGGAGATATTTAAAGCTAAGAACACGCCCCGACGCCACAAGTCACGAAGGTGGACGATTCATCATAAATTAACAATGCTGCCGTTTCTGCTAACTCGCCGTGATTTGTGCTTTCAAAGCTTTGATTTTTATCAAGAAATATCGTGTATTGTGGATTTCTTTATTAAATATACTTGTTACACGAATATGAACGAATCGGCAATTATTTTTACTTTAATATTCCGAATATTTTGTATTCAATAATGTGTTCTTTAGATTTATGTTATATATATAAGAAAAATGTGTGCGACCTGCGTGATAAAACAACTATAAGTGACTATAACCCGTATTGTATTAATCTTCTATCTATAGCACAACCAACAAAGCGGAATTGTAATTCAAATAAATATGAATTTCGAAAATCACAAGAACCAATAAAAATTCTAAACAACGACGTCGCAATCAATAAAATCCCTTACAAATTCATCACGCAACCATAAAGCCTTCAAATTAAAAAGACATGTATCCTCGGGCGGGTTCCAACGGTTTTTAACCCTCTAATTGCTTCATCGTTTCGTGATTACAATCTGCTCGAGTGTGGATAATGTAGCCATTAATGTATGTAGCAAGGAAATTACGCGGAAACTCACCACCTTATTTATTCATACCCTTTTTAGGTGAATTATAATTTTAGTAGCGATTGTGAAAGAGATTGCGGGAGTTTGTAATGGGATTCGTGATGGATTGCTTCAATTTTGTACATTTTTTAGTATTTGTTTGATTGTATGTATCACAGAAATATAACCAAACGGTGTAAATATCTAAATAGTTATTACAAAGTATTTTAATGCTAAACTTAACTGAGATAATTTAGTTAACTTGGTTATTACATTGTTCACAATCATTTGTGATTTAAGAGATATTCGGCGTAAAGTTATATTCGATAAAAATTTCGTTGCAACAGCTCCAAGTCTACTTATAATTATTATAAATAACATTAACCCAATTTAAAAATTATTTAATTAATTTGTCCCTGTAAATTTTCATCAGAAGGAAGTCGATATTCTGTAGGTCTGAAGAAATCAATCAAATCGAATTGGGTCAGCCTAGTGCACTGAGGCTTCTCTATTAGAGCTATAGGCAATAGGCTATGGGCTGTAGCTGTGATAGCATGCGATGACAACTATAAAGGAAAACCTATATTGAAGATTACTCTGTAGTTGAATTATGTTTTCTGTATGCCCTTTGGATAGGAAAGAAAAATATGAGTAATTTTATTGAAGTCTTGATACATAATACCTATAATAATATAAAGTTTTAACGTTCTTAAGGTCACGACAGATGCGTAACTGCGTCCTCTTCCATGTATCGTCTAGTACAATCTTCAAAATTTCAATGCTACAAAAATGTGTTTAATTAATAACGTCTGGCCGTGCCAATTGTAGCATTATAAAATGAAGATAGAGCATAATACGCTAATTATTATAATAACTTATAACTAATAAAACTGAATAAACAATTAAATCATACACTTCAATATTTTTAACTTTAATTAACGCGTAAACTCAATAATTCAAGTACTTGAAAGCAATACGTAGTTAATTCGCAAAACCAGGATCCCATATTACGTTCTAATCCAATGAACGAAATTTACAATAGCGCCACTCGACCACCTGAAGTGGTGTGCTGAAATAATCAAATTATACAAACCCGCACAACATAATGTTATCTGTGCGATCGTATCACGAGTTGGTATATAATCACGTGCTTGTGTGTGCGTGCCATTAGTGATAGAGGTGGAACGCTCACAGATAACAGATGGGGAATATGCCATGAGCGATAGAGCAGTAGAGGGTTCAATTGTAAATAGTTGTTTGAAATTGATTTTATAATTGAAATGATCAATTAATGCAAAGCATTGAATCATTTCAAAGGTACATGGAGTTCTTAAGAGTTTCAAATTACGTTCTGACTCAAAAGTGTTGGCAACAATTTTGTCAACGGTTTAAATTCTAGTGTTTTATTAGCTAAAACATTCTCTATCTGTTTTAATTATCCTCATTATTAAGAACTAGACTTACCTATATTAAATATTTTTTTTTGGTTTTAAAGATTTGTATGACCTACAGCCTACTAAGTTATCTACTGACCTAAATCTTAGGCTCTTTACAATACCATTCCCCGCTCCCGCCTCCACCTCACACCAAACGCTCCGCTCATCACACACGCACCAAGCGCTCAAAACATGGATTTTAGCGATATCAAACGGTAGGCAATTAGTATAGTTTGCGAGCGCTCTATTGCCAAATGATCTGCAAGTTACTACCGACCGGGTAACTGGGTAATGACAATGTAATAGTGATATTTATTGTGGATACCATGTGCGAATGCGTTGTTAATGTCGCTGGGTTCAATCAAAAGTTCATTACGGTACGGGTTTTAAGCGTGATAGTTCTTGGGTAGTGTTTTATAATGTATGAGGACATGGGAAATATTAGACATAAATTAGATAGAGAAGGACGTTAGGTTTAAATACTTCACACAATTATTAATGGAATATGGAAGTATGAAGTAAGTTTTCCATTTCCATAATATAAGTAGACCATATTATTAAGTCAGATGAAAGCTTTTGATTTTTTTTTTCTTTTCGCGTTTATGTTATTGGTAATATGCTTGTCAACATTTCTGACACGTCATTATACAAGAAAATACTTTTTCTTTCCTACTTGAATATAAAACTGTAATTATTACGGTATTTAAGTATACTTGAGACTTGTTAATTGGGACGTTAATTCTAATTAATATCGAGTTTATTCTAATGATAACCGAGATCGAGAAATAAAACTACGAGTATTCATCTCATAGGCAATTTAGTTATTACATTTTCGGCCAAAATATTTCATTTCATTCTTATATTGGAGTGCAAGCAGATTAAAAAAAAAACACATTTTTTTCATACTATAATTGGAATGCATACCTATTATAAAGTAACATTAAGATATGCATAAAGATAAAAACTCATTACCTAACGAACAATGAACACAATTTACTCAGCAATAAATAGAATTTTTACGACTAAGTAGTTTTAAAATTTCCATACAACTTACATGCTTTCTCCATTAACTTAATGAAGTAAAAACTTGTTTAATTACTTTGATTCAAACTTTTCGGAGTTTCTCAATCCGTCCGGCTAAAGCGATCGTATTTTGTTATTACAAAAACGTTCTCTGTGTATTTTTTAATTTCGTTTTTAAATATTCGCTGAATAAACATAACGCGTTTTGTTTTTCAAGAGGTAAAAATATAAGGAAAATGGTGCAGTGAAAAGCGAGGTTTAAGAGTGTAAGGGAAATTTAATTTTCATATAATTTAATTACGGGAGGGACAGGTGACACACATTTTGAGGAAAATTTTGTTGACTTGGTAGTAATTTAAATTTGAGACATTGATCCTTTATCTATGAATAATAATACATTGCTCGAGGTTATAAATTACCTACCGTTTTCTGAAATCTTATCATAATTTGTTAATTCGTGAAATGGTTACAATTTAACAAGGTTTTCAACATCGTTAACATACAGTCTTTCTTCAAATGTTATAAATAAACAAATGCTGTATCTCTATAATTTAAAAAACATTTAGGTATGAATGTCTAAACACTGAAATATTAACAAAAGTATAAGTAAATAACCACTAACGATACAAAAAGTAATTTATGTTAATAACTTGAAGCTGAATTTTTAACACACTAGCTTTCCCGTCCACGCTCTAATTTACTTAGATTGTGGAGATTTAATGATTCTTGTAATTAAATTATTACTCGACCGTATAACAAAAAGCCTTATATATGTTTTTCACATTTTCTGTGTGTTAATTGACCTCAAATGTATGCTAATAACAAATCAAATAATACGAAGAATATTATTAGCTCGACATCCCATACTATTTTTTATTTATAAGGTTATAATGTGATGTGTTAGCCATTCTAAATATAACAGCTGTGATCATGTTTTCCAAGAAAATCTCAAATTGATTATTATTTATTTACGTGCTATCTGTGAAGTGGTAAACGTTTCAAAATATAACCTTCTATAACACACAAATGAGCCTCTGATAATCGATATATTTTACGATTTTCAGTAACATATTGTATATTCCACATATTTAAATAACTTTTTAACCACAATACACTAAAATATCTGACTCGTACAGATTTTTCTAAGAATTTAAAGGAAAAATGGTATGGCTTTATCCGAAATCTGCGTCTAGTCTGTATGCAGACGTTCCAGCATTGATAAGCGAACCCTGGAGCAACCGCTTAGCTAAATGTTCACTGGAGCGAGGCGGCGCGTGTGGGGGATATCAATATTGTATTTTGATAGTATTACTATATTTCATAGAATAATAACCTAATGCTGTAATTTAAAATGGTGAAACTGTATAATAGAAAGCAACAACTTACAATTGAGAAACTAATTGATTGCAGAACATAATATTATTTAACTATTCATTAAAAAGTCTTGATTATACACTTCATAGTTACATAATATCATTTCAATTTGTATTTTTTAACATTATTTTACTAAAATTTATAAATGGACGTGAATTCCCATTTCCTTTTGTGACGATCCTATTCTCGATTCTCTATTAGTAAAATTTCATTACAATATTAAAACAATGGTCGCAAAAAGTTGAAGCTTAAAGAAGCACACGTGTTTCAATGTAATTCATTTACGATTTACCTATTTCCAACGCCATAGTAAAAGAGAGCTACATAAAATGGAGTGTTCATAAAACAGCAATAACACATAGAAAGACCTTTCTGACTTGTTTATAAAAGAGCATGAATCGTAAATGTAAGGAAAAATAGCGTTGCAAGGTTAATAGTTGGACTTACACAAAGCCAAATGCAAATTAGCACAAAGTTTAATTTAAAATAACTCTTTACGAATACTAATCGTGTTTCTAACGTGCACTAGCTCGTCCCGCGGCGTCGACTGGTTAATGAAGTTAATTTTATTCACATGGTGTATTTTTCTTAATTTAATATGGAGATAAATTCAACTAGCGAAATGTATTTACTTGGCTGAAAAAAAGAACTATTATTGTAAGACTTGCTTTGCATCTTAACCTAATGCAATCCTTATGTACTAAGGGAATTTGTATTTTTGGAGCATTAAAATATTCAATAATATCCCATTTAATATCTAGAGCAAAGGTATATGGATAAGTCGATACTAGATGATATTGCTATTTAGTTGAGGGCTGATTTTTCAATCCTTGGTTAAAACTTATTCGTCGAATAATATATAAAACTACCATTTTAAAAACGTATTCTATAGTCCTTTTCATTTAGGATGATTCCTGTGACACTTCATCGTGTTCCTAATTACGTATTTATGTTTAAAAAGCCAAAATAATTTTAGTGCATAATATTTTTATTTTATGGCGGCGTTATTACCAAAAATATAAAAATGAAACATCTTAAGCTTATAAATCAAAAACAGTATTGTTTAGTTTAATATAATGAAAAATAAAATAAAATAACACAAAAATATAATACCTACGCAATTCGTGTACATGAAATGGATCGTTGAAAAATCATAGAGTTGGACATATAATCGGCGCCCATCTTGTGATCGTTTGTCAATCGAGTCAATCGTCTGTACGACTACGTCAGCCTTGTATACAAGTTGCATTTTTATATTGATACTTTACGTGGTATTCTGTTATTTTAACTAATTGTTATTGTTGACTTTTTGTTGCTGTTGTTTGCTAAGCTTCCTTAGTTAATTGTTGGCGAAATGCCGAAAAAACTAATTTTGGTACTTTATTCAAATCGATTTCATTTCCATATAGAATATTATCGATTATCGGAAACAATTGATACGATTTCAGTAACCGACATCTCTACACGTGTCAAAAATCGATGTGTCACAGAAATCATCTTAGGTGGAAAGGACTATAATTGCCCGTATTTGACAGTTTACGTGACATTTTTATATTATCGTGTAATACTTTATTGTACGGATAAGTTTTCAAACATTGAAAAATCAGCCCTTAAATGAATAAATTTGAAAAATAGATGCATACTCTAAAAAATAACTTATGAATAGGACTACAATTTATTATTTAAAAAGCATTACCCTTAATTTTAAAAGCATTACCTGCAGCAAAAACCACATCACATGCTCTTCACAAATAAAATTTGAAAAACCTTCATAACGCGCCAAGGAGCATGGTTAATAAGGAAAGTTTTGCGTACAAGCCATTTAAACCCCATATTTCAACGTGTTAGCATATGGGGCAACAAATCACGAGCGTTTAGCGAACTTGGCCACTCTACCATGTAATGGAGGACCGCTCTTCGGCACACGCGACTGCCCTCTGTATCTCGGATATTATATCCACGGGATTATAGGGCTTATGTAAAACGTATTTATGATATGGAATTGCATGTGTTATTGCTTGATGATTTTGTTTTCATGTGTACATGTATTATTTCTGTGAGGCATGATCATGTTCGTTTCAATTGTGTATTAATGCTTGTAATTGTGTGTGTGTGTATGATTCATCCATTGCGCTAATTATATTTAGCTCAATATAATCACGTGCAAGTCGCTCATATACATAGTACTAGCGGCGCCCGCGGCTTTGCCCACGTTTTCAAAGAAAAACCCACATAGTTTCCGTTCCCATGGGATTTCCAGGAAGTTACCCTCTATATGTGTTCTAAATTTCATTGTAATCGGTTCAGTAGTATTTGCGTGAAAGAGTAACAAACACACACATACACATTCTCATAAACTTGCATTTATAATATTAATAGGATATAGACTTTATGCTCAGGTTGTTCAATTATATTAAACTCAAACTCAAATAAAATACTATTAATTGAGATAGACAATAAATTTGGATCATTCCTTACAATAAGCGACTCCCAAGACTCTATTATAATTTATGTACGTAAGTTAATTATTCAGTATTAAACAATTGATATTAAAGACTGAGCATAAAATATATCTTAAAACTTACTTTAACAACTTTGTCCAGAATTATTGTTTTATTCGCAAAGTACATTAATGTACAGAGAAAAGTTTAGCTTATCAAAATCATGATATAATTCTAAATCATTTGACAATTTTAATATTAGCTTCAATTTAATAGAAAGTCGAAACAAAAGCTAGATTATCTAAAGCGCTGATAGCAACAGCTGTGATTTGCAATTAAACGGACTATAATAATTATTATCTAGTTTCATTATTAAGTATAACAAAAACACTATTTCATGTTTCCTCACTAGATATAATTACATCAGGCTTAAGTTAAAAACGTTTCTTTCTCCAATTTAAAAAAAGGTCAAATAATCTATCACTATTAACCCGATTCAGTTTCACAATCAGTAAGTAAATAATGAAAAGTACTCGAATAAATTCATAATCTGTGTGGTTTCGTCGTCGGAATAACCGATATAATCCAAATCAGGATATCCCAACTATAGCCGGGTTTATTTTATTAAGTACAAACATTCATATCTCGCTCGTTAAACCCGAAATATTCGAGTTATTTCATTACCCGGCGGGAGCTAACGCGTCTGAATTCGGTAGCTTATAAATTGTGTGTCCCCGAAATTAAAGCAACTATCAGACAATCGGGATTATTTGAAATTAATAACCCCGGGAATTATGGAGGAGAATTACGAAGAACTATTCCTGGAATCTGATATTGGGAGGGATAATTGCTGGCTGGATTTGTCGTTCCATCTTGGTTGTGCTTGGTATTTGGTGGTGACTTTCTGCGAAGGTGGACGGCGGTGATGAGATTTGATTGTGAAGTTTTGGTTGTTATCCATAATATTATCAGCTTCTAAAATGAAATAGAAAATCATTATTTAACTTTAAATTCTTCGAAATGACATAAGCACACGATACTTATTAACAAAAATAAAGACACAATATACAGCTATACTTCAACGACGTGATACAACAACAACCCTTCTTGTTAGAAAAACACTGTTAGAGTGTTGTATAATCGAAAGTGTAAAATAAAATAAAGTGGTACATTTCATCGCAATATATTCAGTGAGACAAACGGTATTAATAAATAATCACTGTTCTTTATTAGTTTGATACAAATCCCTACTCAATGATAAAATACAAAACACTAATTAATAAAATCTTTTATAAATAACGCGGGACAAACTCTATCTCTACAATATTATAATGATTTATCAGAGCCGTTATTAAGATTTTAAAAATAATCTCAAAACAAAATTTGTTAGCATCACGTTCCACAAGAAAATGTCACCTTTATTAAAATCTCTCGCCATCAAATAATTTATCAACAAAGGGCACTACACAAAAGCTCTTATAAAAATGTGCAGGCTTGTTACGCTGTTATATAAGAAACTCCTCATAATTCTCACAGAACTATCTGGAACTTTGCTGTACGCAAATATTTCATGCGCTGAAATTAGGTTAATTAAGATTTCCAGTAAGGCGGGGTAAAATAAACCTGATGCTTTAAAGCGCTTATGACGCTGTTTTGCTTTTGATCGATGGCGGGATTAATCAACGTTGTGCGGGCTTCGCGAACATGTGACATTGTCCTTTTGTGCCTTATTTCGTTTTACATGGCTTTATTTAAAATTAACAAGTTAAACAGTTTAGGAAATTGCTGAATATTGTACTTCGTATGTGGTTTTACTTCTCCTAGAATAAAGTACAGTGGATGGTGTTACATATAGTGTTTGGTGTAGGAATATTTTTTCATTAGAAATAGAAAAAAATAAGACTGAAGCTTAGATACAAAAAAATGAGAAATTAGGATTGAAGTTCGATCAAATAATATACTGAACACGGACATAATGAAATAAGACTTTTAAATGCCTTCAAACTCAAACTCAAACTCAAACATTTATTTATTCAATTAGACTTCTTAAAGAAGCACTTTTGAAACGTCATTACATATTTTAAAATTTACCACCGATTCGGAAAGCAGTATCTACGGAGAAGAACCGGCAAGAAACTCCATAGTTGCTCTTTTAAATCATGTCAGTTTTACAATTTTACAAAATACATATGTAACAACATATAAGTATTGTAATAACATGCCAAAGAACTGTCCTGTGGTTTTTACGCGACAACCCTCCATGGGTTTTTATCGTCCATATATTCCTGAATACTGTAGTACGCTCTCTGAACTAGTACATTTTTTATATAAGTTTTAAATTTAGAACTACTAAACTCTTTAATATTATGAGGAATTCTATTGTAAAAGCGTATACCTTGACCCATAAATGAATTTTTAACTTTAGCTAATCGGAAAAATGGCATTTCAATTCTATTTCTGTTCCTTGTGCCATAACAGTGTCTATCTCCTACTCTTGTGTGTAAGTCGGCGTTTTTGTGTACATGCAAAATATTATTAAATATATACTGTGATGGTACAGTAAGGATACCAGTATTCTTAAAGAGATCTCTTAGTGAGTCCCGAGCACGTAAATTATATATAGAACGAATGGCTCTTTTCTGTAAGATAAATATAGTTTCTATATCTGCTGCCCTGCCCCATAGTAGAATTCCATAGGACATAATACTATGAAAGTAGCTGAAATAAACCAATCTAGCTGTATCTTCATCGGTGAGATGCCTTACCTTTCGGACTGCATATGCTGCTGAACTGAGCTTACCTGCAGCGGTGTTGACATGGGCTCCCCACTGTAGTTTCTCGTCCAATGTTAACCCAAGAAATACAGTCGATTCTGTAGGGTGTAATACCTCCCCGTTCAAGGTAATATTTCTGCTTAACTTTTTAACGTTTGGTAGTAAAAATTCAACACAAGTTGTTTTTTTGGCATTTAATAATAAATTATTAGCAGTAAACCAGTCGGATATGTGTAAAAGAGCACTGTTCACTTCGTCAACATTTGGGTCATGCCTATCCACATTAAATATTAATGAGGTATCATCTGCAAACAGAACTATTTCACACCTATCCTGTAAATAATAAGGTAGATCATTGATATATACCAAGAACAAGAAGGGTCCTAAAATAGATCCCTGTGGAACACCAATGTTAATTGACGCACCGCTAGAACGTTCTCCATTAACAACTACAGTTTGTATCCTATCATGCAGGTATGAGGCTATGAGGTTCTGAGCTTGTCCTTTAATCCCATAGTGATTAAGTTTACGCAATAAGGTACAATGTTCAACGCAGTCAAATGCCTTGGAGAGGTCACAAAATATCCCCAAAGCATTTTTTGAGTTTTCCCATGCCTTATATATATGTGTTAGTAGTGCAACTCCAGCATCTGTGGTTGAGCGCCCCTTTGTGAAACCAAACTGTTTGGTGTGCAGCAAATTATTAGATGCAAAGTGACTAGTCAATTGGTTTAATATTAACTTTTCGAATACCTTACTTAATGTTGGTAAAATCGAGATAGGTCTATAGTTGTTACAGTCTTCTTGATCGCCTTTCTTAAATAGAGGTATAACTTTACTAAGCTTTAATAAATTAGGAAATGTACCATAGTCACAACACTTATTAAATATAAAAGCTAAATTGTTCGCAATATTTTCTATTATATTATTAACTAAATTTACGGACATTCCCCAAAGATCACAAGTATTTTTTAAATTTAGTGTCTTAAAGGCTGTAACAATATCATTAGCAGTTACGTGTCGCAATTCAAATAATGTACTGCACCCCGCAACATGGTCCCTCAAAAAGGTCTCTGCAAGTGCTGAAGACGAATTTAAATTATTAGTAATGCTAGCAGGGACACTACTAAAGAAATCTTCAAATGCAAGCGCAACATCAGCATTTTTGTCAATAACCATGCCATTATTAACAAGTTTTATGGTATTACTTGATTTGCTTTTACCCATTTCACCATTAATAATAGACCAAACTGTTTTAACTTTATTATCGGAGTCGCGTATTTTATCTCTGATATACAAACGCTTCGCAGTAAAACAAACAATTTTAAAAGTTTTCGAGTAATTTCTAACATAACTAAGAAAAGATGGGTCTTTATTATATTGCTTCATACCATATAACTCATAAAGAACGATCCTACACCTATGTATGCTAGGTGTCGCCCATTTACTAAATGGTAAATCCTTGGTAATATTTAAAGATTTAACTTTAAATATTTTTTCAAATTCATTATGCACTAAATTAAAAAGATTTTTAAACATTTCACAAGGATTATTATGACAGGATTGATCATTCAGTACGGGCAGGCTTTTATTAATATTATCTCTAAATTTATTAATGCCTTTTTTAGTTATAGGCCTAACATTAATTCTTTTAAATTCAGGTAAACAATCCCATTCAAAAACTACTTTCTGGCCACAGTGATCCGAAGTGAGTGTATTGAGAATATTTTTCTCTAAACAGTTGCAGTCGCAGTATATATTATCAATACAGGTTGCAGAAGTAGGTGTAATTCGTGTGGGTTCATTAAAAAGTTTATACAGATTAAATGACTGAAACAAATTAACAATTCGTGTTGCCGTTTGTGTTTGTAAAAGTATATCAATATTAAAATCACCACATACTATAACTTTTTTTTTACTCCTACTTAAACGCTTTAATATTTCTTCCATGACTGTCTCAAACATATTATAGTCACTGGAAGGGGGTCTATAAACGCAAACAATAATATAACGCTCCAGCTCCACACAGGACAGTTCAATGGTCCGTTCTACAGAAAGGCTAACAATGTCAGTTCGTTCCTTGCATTTTAAACTATTGTGTACAAAAATAAGAGAACCTCCATGAATAGCGTTTGTTCTAAAGTATATACTTTTTAATTTATAATTATCAATATTTATTAACAACTGACATTGTTTAAGCCAATGTTCTGTTACACAAAATATTTTAATTCTATTATGATTTAAAAATAATTCTATTTCTAATAATTTGCTAGCCAAGCCTTGAATATTTTGATGCACAATAGAAAAAGACTGCTTAGCTGTTGTCTTATAAACTAGTTTAAATCTAGCTTAGGGCTAGATTGTCTGTCAACACTTAAACTAGGTTGATGTATATAATTACTACTACATAAAATTATAGTAGATCCAGGGTCTGATACTAAACATGTACCAGACTGGTTAATAATTTTATATGCTATTAACATAGCAAGTTCTCTCTTATATCTAAATGGCAGATACACTGTATTCTTTGTCAAACAAAAAGATTTAATACAAGAATTTATGTCAAAATATATAAATGCATCACTATGATGATTTGTTAAATTATATAATTTCAAGTTAATATTATAGATAAATTTATATTGATTTTGTGTCAAACCAGGCAAATATGGTAATGTACACAACATAAATTTGCATTTTGTCTCACTACTAATTTTTAACATTTTTTGAAATCCTATATCTATGTCATGTTTTTTTAATTTAAAACTATCTCCATATAATATAATAACAATACTATTTTCATTAAAAGTAAAACTATCTAATGAATTCATGATATATGTAAATGAACTATTAGGAGTACAAAAATTAGTTACTTTATGCCCCAAATTGTTAAGCAAAGCGCCAAATCCCTGACCAATATTGTCTGACAACACAATAATTTCCTGCGTGGAAAGATGTTTCGTTTTAGTAGATGGAATTGTTGCCGTTGATTGAATACTATGTATATCAGTGCAGTCAATTAGCTTATGGGGCGACTGTTGCTTATTGTCACTTATTGAACACTTACATACATAGTTATTGGTTAGAGATTCGAAACGATCCATATTTTCATTGCTTAACTTAATTAGGTAATCTGCCTCTTTTATGTGTTCATTAATTTGTAACTGGGCAGCAGAATATTTTTGGTTGAGGTCAAGTAATGTATCATTTAATGAGTCTATTTTCTCCTTCAGTTCAGTAGTTTCCACTTCATATATCATTTTATAATGTTCTAAGTCCCTATGATATCTATCTAACTCTTTCACAAGACTGTTATTTTTATTTTGTAATTGTACTACATTTTTCCATGAAAATCTATTTCTAATAATTGATTTTGTACGTTTTATAAACTTACTTAATCTAAGATATTTTTTCAATTTGTTGTGTGAATTGAACTTAATGTTTCTACTGTTTTCAAAACCACTTAACTGTCCACATTCAAGCAGTTCATCAAAAAGACTGTTGGATGAATTGCATAGCCGCTTGGAGTTATCCTCCTGAACCTCCATTAAACTGCATTCCAGTTCAGCGATACGACTGAGAGCCTTCTCGTGGTCATTGGAACACTGTTGGAAGCTGTCGACAAGGTCTTGAAGGGCTGTGCATTTGTTTTGGCTGTCCATATATTGAGTGTGGAGTTCAGCTAGCTCGGCCTTCAGACTAGTATTCTTGTTTATTATTTGCTGGATTTCTATCTCATGTTCCTCTCTCTCCAGCAAGAGTTGTTCACACAGGGATTGAGAAGCCTTTAAATCCTGTAGTGTGGCCTTTAGTTTGTTTTCCATATCTTTGGCCACTGCCTTGCGGGTCAGCATGTTGTAATTTTAGTTGCTGAAACAGGTGAAATAGATGTTAAAAATTGTATATAATAATATGATACAATTAAAACAATTTTGCTTGTGCTTAATATGGTTTAATTATAAGAAAAGAGTAGATAGTGAATGGATAAGATATAGGTTTTGTATTAGAACTGAAGTATATTTTGTCTGGAGCTATTAGTTTTTGTCCTCTAAATTGCTTCCAACTTGTCAAGCAAAGTGAGACGATAACTATGCGCTCATGTATTTATTGTGACGTTACTCATAAAATATGAGCAGTGTTATTAGTTTAAACTTTAAATGAATGTGAATGTTGTGTGTATCTATAAATAAGATATATTAAAACTAGTACTCCCCTGGTTTTATCCAAGAAGAAATTCGAATTTGAATTTCCGTTGCCGTTGACATCCACGTTATACAAAACGCAGCTTCAGTCACGTAATTATACGTATTTCACATTAAATAACACTTGTACGTTGATAAGATAGTTAACTATTACTAATTTATACTGTTTTTACAAGTAATTATTGAATTTAATATGATTTTTGAATTTAAAACTAAGGAGCTGATATTCACTCAGCTGTTGACATCTGTCATCTTCCCAGCGAGTTTGTTGACTATACTCTATCCGCCTCTATCTAGTTTCTATTTACTAGTACAAACATTAATTCACCTAAATTATGTATCTCGCTTATATAATAAGTGCTTACTTGTATATTTACAGTTTATAATATTATCTCATAAGTAATCAGAAAGGTCGAAATCGAAAGAAATTAGGTTTTCATCGATCCATTAATATTAAATTTCTCTCCTATTACACTTTGTTCTAATAAAACTGAAAGGCAGTAGACTATGAAGACAATATTATACTGTATTATAACTGAAGAGCACTCAGAGATTGAATTGCCTCCTAATAGGGAAACAATATTCCAAATTACCTCAGTTATATTGTGTGTTATCTATATTAACTTAAAATTTACCAATTTATATTAGTTTATACTTTATATTAGACCTCTAGAATGTGAACCTGACAAGGAAAAGTAATTAATAACACGCGGCGTATTCAACATTGTAAAATATAGTCGAAATTTAACTTTAGCAAATTGTTTGGGATCCCATTTTAACGGACTAAATTAGGACATCGCAGTTCCCATCCTTGAGATTTTTAATAAAATTTCCGTCCTTCGACCCCTATTAAAGCTCGCTTCGTTAAAAACTTGGAAAAATATTACAAAGAAATCAGATATTCGAGAGCGTAAGGCTATAACGTTCTTGTGTTGTCTTTCAACAGTTTTTCTTAATAAATTGATGTTATAATTTGAGAGTGTTTAATATTATAGAATATGAATAATGAGAAACAAAACATATTCGTAGTGCATAATAAAGAATTACGTTATTATTATGTGGAGATCTCTGTATATGCCTGAATTTATATCCCAATTAGTTCCACTTATGACAGTCGATTATCCTCAAAATTAATTACATCTTCTTTAAATACTGACTTATTCATTTTTTAACTAAGCATTTTTAGTATTGTATAATACTCGTAATACTCGTAATAATAAGCTATTGAGAAGTAGCATGACTTGAAAAGACACTCGTAGTTACCAAGATACACAAAATATAAATCATTTTATTAAATTTACGTGTATTCGGTAATTGTAACTGCGGAATAAAAACATCCAATTAAGAAGCCCATAGAGCTGTCCCACGAAGGGTCCTCGTCTGTTCTTGCATAAGTCTTCAATTCTCTTATTTATCCGCAAACCGTCAAAGTTGAGAGAAACGGGCGGGTTTAATTAGTTCCCTGTCAATTTATTGCGTCTAGAAAAAGTTTCCAATACAGGTGCTTCGCTAATAAATCGTCTTTTATTTACGGTGCGCTTTATATGATTGTACTGTTCGTGGCTTCATTAAAACTCCGAGTGGTGATGTTAAAGTGTGTCAAACTCAATACTATACTTTCTTAACAATACTTCAATATCTTGGAATGAATTTACTGCGCTTAACTTAAGTGTTAATGCGTCACACACGGTGAAGATACTATAATATTTTATCTTAAGATACTGTTATATTTTATATTACAGTATCTTTACGCATCCGGTATCAGCGTTCGGACCATCATTTTTCTTTTTGTCATTGCGTACTAAGACCCCTGTAGAACCGCCATCCTGTTACATCATGTGACGCGGGTCATTTTAAAAGTTTTGTTAATAAAATATTATAGTATCTTCACCGTGTGTGACGCGCTTTAATTCTATCAACATCCATCCATATACTGGAATATAAAATAGACTGCGCTTTCTTAAACAGAGGTATAACTGAATTTTATTATCATTATTCATTGTAAAAAATATTACAAGGTCTGTTTAGGGCAAAACTGCTGCTTTTTATTTGTGTAAGTAAAGGTGATACACACGACATAGTACTTTATAAATATTTGCGTGGGTAACCAAATTATGACGTGACATTTGACACGAAAAACTCCATGTATGTAATAAATCACCATCCATTAATTCAGCAAATAACAAAATATGTTATGGTTCAATTTTGGACTTTACTGCTTTGCCTTTTATTTCACTTTTGATTTTCCCGTTTCGCTCATATTAAGTTTGTATGTACGTTAAGAATTCACAGCTGTTTGTTTGCGGCTAAAATTAACGTTTCCCGTTCTGAAATATGAGCCACGAAGCCTTCGTCTTGATAACTTATTTAAGGCTGTAATAAGGTTTGACTTTTTCTCGTCTTTACGAGTCGTGCTCAATTTCTTTGTTTGCGTTTGTTCTGTTGTGAAGATAATTTAAGGATATTAAAACGAAACCCCGCGAAGGTTTTATTATTATTTTAATAAAATTTGTTAAAGGTTAGGTTCTTGCTTTATAGAAGAACTAAATTAAACAAAGTTAGTTTGTAGACGACGTTATTAAAATAACAAGCTTGAGTGAGCAAGTTTTATTTGAATGCTAAACGAGTCAGTTGTCGTTCGGCTGTGTACATAGCTAGCTTCACGGCTTTACTCCTTTAATAAAGAACATTCATTTTAAAGCATTTTTATATAAAAATAACTTTTTATTTGCTGATTTCCCAGAGTTTGAAAAGTAAAGCTCAGTAACTGTCTAAAGCTGGGTCACTGACTAGTGTGTATTAATTTATTTGCCCTATTGAGTATTGTGGTCCAATTTTAGTTTTAAATATTTAGTTCGTTTTAAAATATAAGTAATACTTTTCATATTCAGCAACACATTCTTCCTCATTTATATCAAGAAGTATAATTTTCCTTTGCAAAGTTAAAGTTAAATTAACGACGTTACTTATTCTCTACCTACACTGCACGCGGTTACGAGTTGCCTGACCTATAATTCCTTATCTCTTGTAAAACCAAAATATATACTCCTAGTTATAATAAAACCAGAAAAGCATCAACATGTTAAAAAATTCAAATAAATCATCATTTAGCAGTCACGCTTCGAACGCGTCACGTCGCCAAGATCCGTATAATATTCGAAGGTAACAAACAAAAATTCAATTGCCTGTCGTTGTTCAAATATCAAGTACGGTCCCTTTCAATTAGGGGCTTAATTAGAAACCCCGGGTCCGTTTGGGTCTGAATTAGGGGTCCATTACGGGCCCTAATCCTATATTCTCGATTAGTACGCGTATTTTATGTATAGTTTATTTTAAAGTTGGTGGTTTTGGTAGTCGGCACGTATCGGGGCCGCTTTGGGGTTTGAGGAGATCAGAGGAAATCAAATATTAGTAGAATATTTATGGTGCGTGGATTTTGTGACACGTAAAGACCTGTTATTTGTAGTGGTGTAGAGTTTTGTTAATATAATAAATAAAAATTATTTATTGACTATTTTTAATACTTTGTCATAATGAAGTCACCGACTCTCAAACTAGATAAACACCTGCGTGTCAGGAGTCAGCACCCTCTTCCGTGGAATGTTCAGGAAATGCTATTAAAAAAGAAAATAATTATGAAAGATAAACAAAAATAAAAATAGAAATAGTTTTATCTGCAAGTGTGTATGTGTTTAGTTGTCAATAATGTTTAAGCCGTGTGTGTGTGCACTGCTGCATTTCATATAGGAAGTTGAATGAAACTTATATGTTACGAGAAGAAGTATTTTTTCACTCACACATACACCCACGTATTTATCAAGGAGGATTAAATAAAATAGCCTACTTTTATTGAAACTCGTATTTGAATCTATTCTCGTCTCTATAAGATGAATATTGAATAATACTATCTATTAATATTCCAATCAATAATTTATACCATGCTACCTAAGGGATATGGATTCTGCGAATATAAGGACCAAGAAACTGCCTTGAGTGCAATGACAAATTTAAATGGCTATGAAATTGGTGGTCGATCCTTGAGAGTTGATAATGCTTGTACATGATAACTTAAATTGAATACTTGATGAATTTATTTTGTTCTTTGTGTAATATTATGCTATAAAACATTAGAGCTGCCTCGAGAACAACAAAGAACAAGTCAATAGGGAAGAGTTCTTAGGAATGTCAAGAATCTTTTAACCTTAATGCGATGTTGATAAGATCCATTTTCGCATATAAAGCAATATTATATTATAATCGTAGTTTCCTTTGTATATTAAACATGAAGAAAAAATCTACTTACCTTTAATTTGTGAATAACAATATTTATATACGAGCTCATTTCATAGAATATTAGAGTATATTCTTTCAAGAGTTTAGGAAAATACGCAAGGAAATAAACTGGAGTTTGCTCATGTTTAATCGAATGTAACCAACAATATGTTTATCTGTATGTACCCATTTGTGTATACCCAACCCAGCAGCGTCTGGGATAAATGCGTACACGCTATTATAATATTTATTCCTTAGAGCCACGCATGGAAATCGTTTGCAATATTTAATAGGCTGTTAGTTGCGTAGTACATAACACATCGCTTATTTTACAAGTATCGGGTAATGGATTTGGGGTTTACTTACATGAGAATGTATTGAAGGAATGTTATTTGATTAAAGATTCATATTTTTCTCTTTAATAATATATATAACTTAGCTGGTACTTGTAAGTTTACGGATTTATAAGCACCTATTTGACAATTTAGATGTTATGTAAAGTAAGGCAAATTATAGACAGTTTTGTTAAAATTGTGATTCAATTTATTAGGGTTAAATATATTATGTATTGTAAATTACTTTTGCTATACAACATAATATTATCAAATAATTTTTTTACGTAGTTTTGCCTTCCCATAAATATCAATTTAAACTGAACAAATAATATCATTTTTATATTATGGCTATAGTATTGCCTTACCTTAACAGTATAGAAATAAAGAACCAATAAATAGAAAAACTTGAAGCCGTAATAACGAGTATTACACCATAGCAATAGGATGACGAAGCGTAGCTCTCGCGTCGCAAATAAACTACACTTTGTATCAGAACGGAAATTTAGGTCTATATTGCATCGTATGCTCTGGTTATTAACATTCGAGGTTGGTGACAAAATTGCAAAGAACTTGTATTAAAGATACTGGCTTGACAATACCAGATAATTTTAGTAGATACATACCAGCTACATATTATATAGTATATATTTATGAAGATACAAAAGGCAATACTACAGGTATTGTCTTTTGTCATATTATCATTTTGATTATAAGTATATAATTCGCCATATAGTGCGGTCAGGCTCGCGAAGCAATTGCTGCGTGAAGTAGCATGGCCAAGGTAACAGTCTACGCGCTTTATAACTACTTATAGTCAGTGTCGGTAAACTTGCTCGATTGCTTGAAATGTCGAATCAAATTTGTATCAAAGTTATCTAGGTACAATTTTTATCCAAAAATAAGAAAATTTATTTCGTTATTTTTTTTTTCAAAAATAGTCCCTTAATAACCTGCACGAATTCGGTATATAATTAAGCAATACATTCGCCCACACATTCGCCGAACGTCAATACAGTAATGGCCTCTCTAGATGAATCAATCATGCGTAATTTGACGTAACAAAAAGGAGTGACAAGCGCTGAGGCATTATGTTGATGAAAAGAACCCTTTATTGTGTAGACGCTTTGTTTTTCACACGTAAATACAATGTATATTATGTATCTAGTGTCAACATTTTGGGAAGGGTAATAAACATCTATCGATCTGTATAAAATTTCGTGCCACGGTGTTTATATAATTTTACTTTGTCGTAAAGTACCTACATACTGTTAGGGAAACAAAGCAAAGTATAAAATTATGTTATTTTACAAAATATAATAACGCAAGTCGATACATTTCTATCAGATCAAAAAAGCCATATCGTTGATACAACCTTGTGTACTGCCACGTACATAGGCAAGTACCAAAGTATTATATTTTATAATTTTCATTTAAGTAGACCATAAATATACATTAAAATTTACACTCTTTACTTTGTCTTTAAAATGCTTGTGTTTAAAATTTTGCTTTATGCTTCATAATTTAATTTTCAAGCTACCTAGCTTCTAAATGAAATAATATAACATCCTATTACGACTATAATAGTGTAATTACACACTAATACAATGCGACTAAACGTAATGATTTCACGTTAAAGGCACTTTGCATTAATATTATCCAAATTGTTCGCATATTGTGCAGCAGACATCCCGTTTCACAATCTATTTACGTTGGAAATTGGAACTTGCTCCCAATATATTTCCATACAAATGCATTAACACGAATATATTTTAACTGACTTTAAAACATGAGCATTGGAATTTGAGGTGTTGTGTTGTTTGGTTAAAATGTATAATAATATTATGTAATGCTATGACGTAGTTTTGAAAAATGATTTTTATGATGATTATTAATATTGTAAGTTTACGTAACTTTTGAAAACTTTTTCTTTGCTATGTAAATATTCTAAACAAATCTATATAATATATATATATAAAACTCAAAGGTGACTGATATAGTGATCTATCAACGCTCAGCCCAAACCACTAGACTGAGCGTATCGGGCTGAAATTTGGCATGCAGGTAGATGTTAGGACGTAGGCATCCGCTAAGAAAGGATTTCCCGAAATTCTTGCGGGAACGGGGAAAAACGGGGATGCACGTACAAAGTCGTGGGCGGAAGCTAGTGTAACATATAGCCTCTTTCAAACTACGCATGTTCTTCAATAAAAATAAACGAACGTCGATATAAAAGTTAAATTGTAATTCCCAACTCCTGAAAAAGAAAAATTAATTTACACCACTTCACTTCTTAAACAAAAATACTTATTTTCCTTAAAGATAACAAGGTCGTTTGTATGTCGCCAATCAAATCGAGTTTAAATCATAGAGCGTGTAAATTTAACGAGTCCCTTGTACTTGTGTCGTCTAATTGCGAATTTATCTGTGCCATTTATTTACGATTTTGTTCGATTGGAATTACAATGTTTTCTTAAAGGGCGGATTTTAATGGTGATACTTTTATTGGAGTTTTTATTTTGTTGTTGCGTGTTTAATTTAATTGGATTGTTTCTTTTTTAATGGACGCTAGATAAATAAATTGAAATATTTATTAATTAATCATTGTCTTTGCGACACAGTTGGTAGCAAACAAATATTACAGATTAATAAAGCAAGAGAAGAAAGAAAAA
>CAJQZN010036679.1:8663-19747 GCA_907164685.1 Colias eurytheme | reverse complement strand
TGCTACATAAACACGAAACAAATGCTTACAAGTCGCACAGCGCATATAGCACAATCTACAATCTCGGCGGTAACGCAGTGCGTGACATAAGCGCCGTATGTCGACCACTTCCGCGAACATCATTGTTATGTACCGCACGTTACATTTCACCACTACACAGTACACACTACACCGCCCTCAAGCACACACGACATCACACTTTATCATCAAACTAATAAGGGCTGTATTCGCCTGACATGTTTGTTACTATGTGCTAAATGCCGATATGAATCTTTTTTGATAATTTTACAAGTTTGAATAGCGTGCGACTGTTCTAATTGAAATTGTCATAAATAATATAAACGATGTGGTAATTGCTTGATTACATTTGATGATATTTCTTGTAACAGTAGAAGGAAACTTTAATTGAAATCTGAAGATATCATTGTTTTATCTCGATGATATCAAATACCTGCAAACACTAGTGTCTTCAATCTTCATTAGGAGTTAGAACCGACGGGAAGAAACGGTTCATAAGTTAGCACCCGAAGCGAGTTCAGGGTTAGCTATAACATTCTTCCGACATCTAAAAGCACAATGTTACAGGGGAGTGTGGGCGGCGACAACGAACCAATTACCGTTATTTCCTTCTCAATTTTCTCGCTGTAACAAGAACGCGTGCGAGAAGGACGCACAATGCGGTACCACAATGAGCCGTGTATCGCTCCGGTTATCTGCAATGTAGAGATGATAAAACAATTACCTCTGACCCGCGACAGATTACATTGCTTCGTAAAAATCCATGACGCGATCCTACTTGACCAAGTATACGAAATATCTTCGTTAACGCTTATTTGTAGCGTTAAATTGAGCCCAAAGAGTTATTACCGAGTGACACGAAGAATATGAATGGTTTTGAAATAAAACAAGAAGGGCGGATCTTTGAGAACCCGGTCTGTTTATCCTTAGAAGGCTTGATTCGTTGCTGAAACAACAGCAGTTTATGGACCGAATATAGAAGTCCATATCGAACATTGAATAACAATCTATGGCAACATGTAAGCATGAATACACGAACAAATAAATTGTTATGCGTCGAGCGCTTAGAGGCACGCGCCGCGAATCGGTGAGGTCAGGCGCGGGCGCAGGCGATACTTGCCGATACCTCCACTCAACAATACTATTATGAATCATATTGCATCGACACGAACAAAGCCCGACAATATTTATAGAGCTTACCGCGTACATGTTACGGAACCATGTTTATATGGATTATTATGAGGTTTGCTCCCGAGTTATCTTAATCTTAATGTATATTGAGTACTTCACAAAGATTAAAACACCTTCAGTCTTCACAATCAATTTAAGTTTTCATATTGTAGTCGCAACTTACCGCTACACTCAATCATTACTTTTTTATCTATTAGTGTATGATGATGTCAAATTATTATTGTTCTACGTTTCACATCTTGAAGACATATTGAACATATTGAACATATTGAAATATGCCACTGATACCAAAAAGGTTTCTGAATCAATATTTTAATTATGTCGAATCGTAACACAGTGATCGCTCTATTGTTTGCACGCATTGGCGATGTCGTAATCGAATAGAATTAATAACTTAGTAATCGTTACATCGGGTCGCTGAACTTCAGTGAAAATGAACATTTGTCATTTATAATTTGTCACGATTCGCGACAATCTAACGCCGTTAATAAGGTAAAACTTGACAAATATTATACATAATATATTTAAATATCCATAAATTTTAAAATATTAGATATTATCAATGATACACACCGTCTGATATTGAAAATAATCATCCAATTGATAAGATTTAAAATACACAAACAGAAAATAACCAGTCTGTTTATCGTAGCGAATCTCGTATTTACTACGAGTGCGATCGTTCTAAAACCGTATCATGATTTACATTTTCGACTCAAGAGAATTCCAGTCACAATTTTAGGGGGAAGCAAGACGAAAGATTGAGCCAGGAATACATGTGAAGCAACAAAAGAACATTTTTACATTTCTCTTTACTGAAGACGGCGGCAACGAAACAAAAAAAGCAGGAATGAACGGGGTGCAAGTACGAAGGGTGCATGCAGGGTTACAGGTAGATGAAGCAGACGGCGCGAGTGCACTACCCAGCTAACGGTACCGCGCGGTCAACGAACCCCCGCTCGCTGTAAATCTAGAATTTTGAGGATTTGCCCCACTTTTATGGCTGTCGATTACGTAAGAGTACGTAAAGCATTGTTTTTCGATGTATACCCGTGATATGCGGTGTGTTTGAATTCGAAATATGCAGCCGTATTTACTTTTTGACGTGAATATCGACATGTTTACATTGTACGAATGTTTTATTTTGATACAAAAACCGTGTTTCGTACGCATAATAGTCGTATAAAGGAAGCATATATATCGTAACAGATATTGAACAAGTTATGGTCTAATAAAATATCTACTGAGTAAAACGTAAAACGACAAATTAAAAATATCTCATGTATTTTTATTGAGCTTGTGAAAATTCCAATGTAGAATATTTCGTATGCTATAACAAAGCAAGCTATGGAGCTACATCGTGTCTGCTTGTAAAGCTACTGCGACAAAATAATGCGGACCCCATGCGCAGGCCGCGAAGCTTTTATGAATACAAAAGAGGAACTTGAAAGCTTATAATATCGTACAAACTAAGTATCTACCGTAAGACAGCGCCTTACATCGTCGTGAGTCTTTTATACAATGGCTTTACGGCATGAAGATATTGTGGTATTTTTAGTTTTTCCATCTACATATTATCTACTACTGTGCGTCTAGGGCTTTTGTTTGTGATAATAACTAAAATCTAAAACTATCTATATAAAAAACTATCATCACAACATCAGTCATGTTACTTTCAACATTATTTATACCTACCTACTGCTTTTAATAGTAAAATTCTTCTTTAAGGCTTATACATGCGCTAATAACCTTGACCATACTTGACGGATCTCAAATCTCTCCCGCTGCACCTTCTTTTTTCCTCGCATTTTGTATTTAAAAAGATACCAATCAGTGAAACAAAAAATCCTCGTCAGGGAATGTTGTGTAACTGATAATTTATTAAACATAAAATTTTCAGAGCTCTAAGTCAGCAGGTTACGAAGTTTATAGAGTATTTGCGGAAAAATCGATGACCACGGCACATTTTTTTTCTAGAAATCTATTAACTTTGGAAAAAAGTCCTCGCGAGCAATTAAAGATCAAAGACCATCCTATTTTATATATTTTTTTCGGTATTGTGCTTTATGTTGTACCAGACTTTATAGAGGTTGAACATAGTCGAAATTGCCGGGTAACGCCTTAATACCTATTTTATGTTTATGTACGTAAAATAAACTTAACAAAATATTTTTTTAGTAAGTGCATGATTATTGTAATAAGTAATAACCAACACTATTAACATCCATACTAATATTATAAATGCGAAAGTAACTCTGTCTGTCTGTCTGTTACTAAATCACGCCTAAACTACTGAACCAATTTGCATGAAATTTGGTATGGAGATATTTTGATACCCGAGAAAGGACATAGGCTACCTTTTATTGCGATATAATATGTACCACGGGCGAAGCCGGGGCGGACCTCTAGTAAGTAATAACCAACACTATTAACATTAACAATATTTTGTCAAGATCCAAAGCTAGAGAAGGTAACACTTCGGCACAATGGTGGCACGAAATCAAGTTTTATGCACTAGTTGTTAAGTGGCACACGGCAAGTACTTCCACTGAGTAACTGTAGGAATCGGAATCGGAGATTTGAACAGATAATATCATTTCATTATTTATATAGTAATCGTGAAAACGCGGTATTAAGATTACAGTAAAGATTATGGTGAGAATATCATACATTTTCATATTCTTGTCTGCGATTTCTCGTAACAACTTGTAATAAAAAATGAAATACAAGAATGTAAGAGCGTATATCTTAACAGTGTGTCGACAGAAGGATGAAGTTGGAACGCTTGCCCGTCTGAGACGTGATACCGAGATGCAATTTAATGCAATCATCGGCGCTTAGCGCTATCAGACTGACGATATTCACTTCGCAATACGAGGTAACTACCTACACATACTTGATAATATTACTTCTCTTGAATTTAATGAATGAATTAAGAAATTATCAGTGAGCCATTATGGTGAATTTATAGTTAAATACAAATATACACTGAGATTTCGTATTAACTTAAATTATGCGATATGAAAGTACGTTATAAAACGGCTTTCGATTTTTCGTGTAACGTTAACACTGCTCCATATGTTACAGAATACAGCTACAACATACAATATGGTAAATGGTACGCAATGAATGCGTCGGCAATTTCATTCCACAGTGTGAACTGTGAATAGTCGAACGAGTTCACAGCGACGCGGACGGAGTTCTGCAGAGTACAAAGTGAAAGCATAATATAATTAATTATATTGCCCTTAACGAGATACCGTTTTTGGGCACATACTAGCTGTTACCTTAAGCCCTGTTTACACGCAAACGTAACCTTATTGCACACTTGCGACAATCTTACGCTTAATTAAACAGTTCAGCGTAACCTAGTTACATTAGTAGTAAAGAGTTTGTTACATTGTCAATTGCTGTTGTATTGTTTTGTCTTCAGTAATGAGGTCATAATCGTAAAGTGATCGTACTTATATAATTTAAATTATTTTAATTGGAATTTTTATTGCATTATTATGAGAGTATTTTAATAATGATACAACTTATATTACTATCATTAAAACAATATTTTAAATATTGGTGATCAAATTCTTCAATTTTAAGGCGTCTTTAATTTTAAATCTCAATGATCGATCTCTGTTCGTGATGTTTGCAATTGTAGGTGTCTAATCGATTTTCAATCACTAGGTATATTACATGTGTGTACTGTGTAATGGCAGCAGTTGAGTGAAAACTCGTTTTCCGTGAGTCGAGGGCCGAAATGAAGGGCCAAGGTGAACCGTCGAGAACGATCATGTTGTAATGAGGGAATCATTATACTTTGCATACTATATCTAATAAGTAAAAGTATATAAAGTAAGGACCTAGCATTGTTAAATCTATGGAGAATCAGCTTTGCTCGTATAAGCAATGAAACGGTTTATATTCTTCACTTGAATGAATAACTTTTATCGCGGTGAAAGTTAATACTTTTGTAAATGCGTTCAATGCATTCAGTACCTACTTAAATAATTTGTTCACTACGATATAATTTGCATACTATCGTATCAAGCGCATTCGAATCATTTCTACGCATAGTTTGGGATACAAATAGGCAATATTTTTCCTATTATAATTTTTAATTTATTTAACAAATTCGTAAGGATTATTTTGCTTCAATATAAAGTCGAAGGAGCTATAATATTCTAGAAGGAATGTCGATCTGAAATCACGCATTAGTGAAAAGCGTGTACGATATTTCAATCGATACTAAATCGAGCACGCTCACCCAGCCAGCTACCCATGAGCATTCAATTGTTGCGGATATTTTGCTTTATTTGTTATTCGCAATGCAAGTGTTCGGGCGTGTACTGTGTAGCGAGATGAGGAAGATTAAACGCTCACTTTCTTGCGAGTCGGCGGCGGAGCCGTGCCAAGCCGTGCACAATCATATTATTTACAAAACAAATCGACGCGCGTCGGCTATATGCGTTCAACGTCAACACTTACATTTTATATGTCCTAATTTATGTGCCATATACAAAGCAATCTTATTTTACCATCATAATAGTTGTTCACAGCTATATTTTTTGTCATTTAACCATCTAAAATCCCATGTTCATTGACAAAAGTCAGCTACGAACAGTACAATGTTCATACAAAAATTTAACAAGATGAACAAAAATCAAATGCGTATGAAATCAAGAGCAAAGCAATAAGGCGCAGGGCTCCTCAGTCGTCTTGACCCACATTCGGCGGCCGCGGTCTCGTTCGCACTCTCGATAATCTGCCGGACCCTAATTGCTGCTCACAACCAAATTATTGCTCGTGCTGTTTGTTATTCAAAATCTATTATTATACAATACACATTGATAGCTGCGCTCAACTGTACAATTTTGTATCAACAGTTTAATGCTAATTTCAATGCTAAATACACTTAGCGATAAACGGTTTTCCTCATTGTGGATATAGTGGACACATCAAATTTAACATAAACAACGTTATATAATTCAGCACACTTTTATATGTTTATAATTTGTAAGTTGGTATATTGATCAATTATCTAAAACTTAGGCCTTGAGAAGTGCAAAAGCAGCGTAATCGAACGCCGCTTTTCAATACTATTATCTTTTTACAGTGATGAATTTATCTACATCAACATCTATGTACAACATTTATTAAACTCAAACTCAAAGTAGGTAACTATGCTATGTATCAAAATGGATTAAACGAGTCACGTGAAAAAAACCCATAAAAACTTCATATGAAATGAAGACGTCACACAAATGTATGAGGTCATTAAATGACGAGAAAGAGGAAAACTATAAAATATTCAAATTGCTCCATGGAAGACACAATGGTTCACCACTGCAAGGAAACGTAGTGTCATACAAATTTCTGTTGATGCCGATTTTGAACATAACTAATATTACATCGGATATTATAAAGAATATGTGTTATCACAAGTGTGCATAAGAATTGTGGATGTTTTGATCCTAGGCCGAGAAAAACAACACATATGCCTAGGTATCTTTTCAAAGGAAATGAGGGGTTCCTTGTTTTACTTCGCTCCCTCATTTTCCTACATACATAGTAACTTCTCTTTGATGTTTTCTTGTACAAGTATAAGTATGTAGATTGCTATATCTTCATTCATAAATTCTTGTTAGAGCATCGCATGACGAGTATACATCTAGTACGAGGACTATTTGTTTTCAATATACAAACAATCCAACTGAAATTAATATTACTAGGATGTGTTAAAGTGTTTCTACTATCTTAGGTGTTATACCAGATCATTTACCAAATCGATACTTTAATCTGAATCCTTCATAAATACACGATCAGTGTAGGTATTAAGAAGATGACGGATAAACAAGCAGTACTTTTCCTCAAGACATCAAAATAAAACCTTGACCCAGCTGTGTGTACCTATACGGGTCAAGGGCCAAACAAAATGCCGATGCAATGATTCGTCACATTTATTATTGATGCAAATTATTTTTGTGCGTATGCGCCGGTCTGCGTGTGAATAACGGATACATTATAAATAGCGCACACCAAAAAATATAGATGAGATAGGGTCAATATAATTTGGACGATAAATATAACATATTCTTCCAAATAAACAACAGTTTACTGGGTCATAAAAAAGGAACAAGGATTTAGCCAATCAACCATGAGCAAACAATTGGTGTTCCATAACAAACGTGCACATATTCCACAAAGCTTACGAATGCTTCGAGAAAGTTTCGCATTGAGCTCAAAAGTTTAAAGTTAAAGTTTAAGTTAAGTTTTGTTGTGAAAGCGCAAGGACACAATGTAGGTGAAGGACGCACTGTTAACGCTGTATTGCATCTCGCTCGACCTTCGCGATCCTTGATAAGAAATGCTACTTAACCTCATTATAATATATTTTATTTCGAATTCTTCATCGATAACTGCACGTACCTACCGACGTCGGCACAACAATGAGGTCGTAAGAAATACACTACTTTGTGCTTTGTTGTTACTTTACAAATCAAAACAATGCGTCGAAAAAGGCCTATATAAATTATACAGGAATTTCAAAGGATGTGTGATATGGATCATTATTCTGATGTAGAATTTTGACATGATTACATGAACACAGCTATCGCTTGTAGGTGTTCTAACAGTTGTTAGAATACAGAATTTCATAACAGCCGTGTTTAGCATAACATCAGAGAATAGTTCGTATGACACAGTGGGATCAAAGACGCGAAGATAACCCTTATCGCCGTTGATAAGGGACTGACGCGCTATTCGCAATTGACATTGCTACTCCGCACGGGTGTAGGTCAAACATAGCTTCGAGTGTTTTCAAGTTGTTTAATGTTGAGTCTTAGAGAACAAGGTAACACTTCATGTGTTTTGAAATGTTAATTTTCTTCAGTGCAAATTAAAACGTATGTTTTTAGCTTTCATCGCAATATAAACATTTATATTATTTGCAAATTTAATTGAAAATAATATATTAATATTCTTTATATACCTACGTGTACTTTTGACCACAAACACACAGTATATTAAAGGCCATTGCTTTTAATTTTAATACCTTATCAACATTACATGGTAAATAAAGTGAGTCTTTTTATCTTACATAAAGATGGCGCTACTGTAGCTGATAACAACCAACAACATAAAGCCATTAATTTATAAAATGAGCATCTTCTCGTATCAATTTCAATGCCTCGGCACTGGAAGGGGACTTGGCGCTGTCACGGATTAAATTATTTATGTACTTTACAAGGCGATTTAGATTATATCTTTTTTAGTAATTTCTCGTATAAAATTTATTATCCTAGCTACGTAATTAATTTAAGATTTTAAACAACGACAACTTGTTTAGCACCATGAAAAAAACGAAAAAAATAGCGTTGCAGTGAAAGTCGGTAAGTAATAAGGTAGGCAATTAAATCGAGTGGCAGTGTCTGATAGCGATAATTATCACCGCAGTCGCACGGACCTTGATAGGCGACGAGACCGCTTATCAGTCGACGGGACCCCCGCGCGCGGCAAAACGGGCCGGCCGATGGGCGATCGGTTGGAAAGGGCATTTTGGTGAAAATTACTTTTAAAAGACCTTCACTTTGACCTATCCACGCAATGTTTGCTATAAAAATGTACATTGGATATCTATGGTACATATTATATTTTGTTATCATTACGAAGTATACCTACATATTATCATTATTAAAGAAAAATTATAAAGTTAGGTACCTAATTGGCTCGTTAGTTTGAAACACGTTTGAAACTTGAGCATTTATATACTGCGTCAATTGTAAATTGTAATGAATTATCATCAGTTCAATGGAAGAACGTGCGAGCCATAAACATATGTATAAAAATTCGATAATGAATCGCCTACCAATTAGCCGAAACATTACATTAACCTTTAGGTGGCGTAAGTTATGTTAAAATGCAATTATTTATAAGCGTTAAGTAATCAGGCGTTCACAATTACCTTGTCTACAAAAGGAACAAGTTTTCCGTCAGCCATTCGAGATTCCTTTAAGGTGAGTTTTGTCAACATGCATATCTTTATGGTCAAGTGGACAAACGACCTTGAGTGCTTTACCGAATTCCGGACCTCCGTGCGATTATGTTTGAATCTCGGTTTATAACGTTTCATTATTACGGTGTAAAGCAACTGTTTCACTCAGTCTCGAAGAAAGGAAAATCCGTACAACTCGGTTTACGTAGCATCATTTTATGGTTACCGACATAAAAGCGATTCAGGAAATGATCAACTAATTGATCATGTTTCTACTATAAATAAAACCATTTATATACAACTTACAAGAGTGATTTACATTTGTCCATAAACATCGTCGCATTTACGAGACGATTTGTCGCCCTACGACATTTAGTCCTGGCATTTTTAATACAAGGGAAAATGAGTTTTTATAGAGGATGGGGTCGTGTATAGAGATGGGGAAAGGTCGCCTTCAGATAACATGAATAACTTAGTGGAATTTGGCCATTCCGTGGACAATATCGCCGCAGCGGCGCCTGGAACCTAAAATATTAAACCTGCATGCAATAAGTCTGCTTTATGGAACGGGGATAGAGAATACCGAATAGGTATTAAGTAAGTCGTAATGGGATAAATATTCCGTTATCTCTATTTAGGGACATTTGAGGAGATATTTGTGTGAAGAAAAATTTTAACCTTGAAATAAGAATATTAAAATTGAAGTTCAAAGTCTACCTTATATTTCGATCAATATAATTTCCTGCATTCAGTATGGAGGCTATTGAATCTAAATTTAGTTATTTTAATTTTTTCATCATCAGCATCAGGGGTTCAACTGTACAAGGTAAGAAATAAGTATTATTATCTATCTCACTCGTAATAAGTTAAAAAAACTTAGGTTTCACGCGCGTCGTGGTGCGATGGGAAAGTGTCGTGGCCGACCATTCAATGTACCGGGTGAATGAGTGCAGCCGCCCGCGCAGCGCCCCACACCGCCTCTTCTCTACGGCCTATCTCTTTACGATCAAACCGCAACGCATAAAAACTCGTGTCGCATATTAAAATATGTGAAATTGTGGTTAAACAACTTCGTATACGTATTACGTACCTACCAACATTAAACTTTTTAAATACTGTGTAAGACCAAAATACATTGCACGGAGCTAAACAAGACAATGTACCTATGTACATTGTCTTGTATTAAAATCAAGTAATGCGCTAATCATAAACCTAGTTTAATGTTATGATAATAAAGGTACCTATTTTGTTCAAGATCAAGAGGTATCGTCAAGGTCAAAATAGGTTTATAGGTACATAAAACATATTCTCTACCTACAAGGCGTGATATTTATTATTATGAATACATCGTCGTCTGAATATGGATACGACGTAGCAATGTTAAACATTGTTCATTTTATCATTAATGTATCACCTAACAGTAGTCATAAACCATTATAGGAAAGTTATATTTATTGTTTAAGTAGTATTTTATGTTATGGAAAAATACATAACAACATCGTTATCGAGTGGAATATCAAAGTAACAGATTGTAATGTGCATTCTTTGAAAAGAAGTTGCGTACGCGATCTACTAAAGTAGTGAGTGTATTGAACCCGGCGCAATGTCAGCCTAGTAAGTCGATGCGTCACCGACCCACGACCGGGCAATGTGAACGACAGTCGACAGAATTCCACTCGACAAAAGGCGTTGTGTCCGCAAACGATGCATAAATAATTAGACAATAAGCAAGCAGGGCAAGAAATCAGTAATTTGTGTCGCGGCAAGATAGGCGGAGCGGCGAGGGAGACGGGTGCAGGCGCGCGCCGCAGCGCGGAGATGTGGCAACGCGTCAGGTGGAAATGGCGCCGGGCTGCTCTCCGCCGAGGACGACCGACCGCCTCCACCC
>CAJQZN010036678.1:0-11066 GCA_907164685.1 Colias eurytheme | reverse complement strand
ACTTCAATAAAGAGGAAGTGATCAAATTGTCATTGTTTAAGTACCAATGTGTGTGTACCTACACTTTTTTATCGTTTTAATTGTGTTTTAATTATTTTATATTATTTTGAAAGCGTGTACATCCGGTGAATTGGTAATCCTTTATAATCCCATATAATAAGGCGTACAATAATTTATTTCGTCTGCATCACTAGGTACTTGAAGCTTCAGTTTCGTGACAAAAAAATGTTACGTTTTACTCATAGGTCCTATGTCTATTCATTCCATTTATTGCTTAAATTGAATGAATAGACTTTATATTCAAAGACTAAACTATATTGAACTTTTATCAGTTTATTAAATGAATGTTAATGTGAATAAATAAATAGGTACTACATTAATAATTAGGAGAATGAGAGAGTGAACATTTAACCCGTGACGCGTCCTATGTACAGGCGGTTGCTCATAACTAAAACTGTACTGTAGCGTCCTGCGTAACAACGACTGTTCATAACGCGGCCAATGACTTTGAAGGTCACCTGTAGCTGCTTACAAGTGAATGTTTCCAGTATAAAAAATATTTGTCTATGCCTTATACATTTTTAATTCGAATCGGTACGACTCCGACGCTGGCAATAAAGACTAAAACCACAAAATAAAAAAAAAAGTGAATCATTGATTGAGTTGCGTCATCGGCCATAGTTTGTGACATTTGTCTTGTTCAACGAATATTTGGATTGTGAATTATGCCGAGAGGAATAATTAGATGAGTGATAATTGAGACGTATATTACTGGAAATTTTACGTAGAATACGTTTATGATATTGGTTTTAGGGATATTTGAAGAATACTCAGTGAAAAAGTGTCTCAACTTTTCAGTGCGGAAGACGCAAAATGGCGCTTTTTTTCTTGTTTGTGAATAATGGAGATTTGTTATTATTCATAGTGAAATACGTTGTGTTAAATGTGTGAAAATATAAGTGAATGTATTTGGCAATCGTGTAGTGATATGAAAACGTGAATATGATCATTTGATGACTCAGCATTATCATGTAAGTGTTAGTATGTAAGCAATTAAAATTAAAACAAAAGAAAATCAATTTTTTATAATTTTATAGAAAAAATATATCGTCATGATTACATTTTTATGCTATAACTAGTTTCTTCCTCTTTCCAAAAATATATCATACATGGCATATAATTATAGAACAATAGGGTAAATAAAATTTTCAAACTCGGTAGTCATAAAAAAGCTAGATTTCGTGAACTCCCTTGACACTATCGGGATCGGTGCCGGCTGTGCGCCGGACGCGTCACGGGTTAATCAATATACGGAACCAGCTTATTGAAAGTGGTCACTAATTATATTGAAATAATGATATATGGTATCATTATTTCAATGATATTGTAATTAAACATATTTGACGTAAGATAAATGCATATTTTGTTTGTTTATATAGGCGATTTAAAGTAGTTTATATAATTATATTATAAAGTTTATTCTAACCGTTATCAATGTGATTATTATTTGTAAAGATATTATTGACATAGCTAATTAACAGTTTATTAGATATTACATATACACTTCTCTGGAACGATTTTGGAAATTACATTTCCTAAGCCAGTTTCATTAACAAACATAAGTTTTAAATTATAGACTAGCTCTTCACCTTAGCTTTATTACCTACCACAATTTGCTATAAATTTATGAGACAGTGGAGTAGTTATTTATGAGGTTACTGAAGTAAAATATTAATGGCATTGACATATGAGTTTTTGATGGTTCGTTACAGTCATTCTCAATCCATACTAATATTATAAATGCGAAAGTAACTCTGTCTGTCTGTCTGTTACTCAATCACGCCTAAACTACTGAACCAATTTGCATGAAATTTGGTATGGAGATATTTTGATACCCGAGAAAGGACATAGGCTACATTTTATTGCGAAATATGTACCACGGGCGAAGCCGGGGCGGACCTCTAGTAAACCATAAAATACAAATATAGTCATATTACAAGAAATAAAATAGTTTATTATTCTCTAATCGGTTAAGGCTCTTAGTCTGGGTTTCAAAGAAAACTATTCGTGTTTCAGTTATCTTTGAAAAGTCTATGATACCTCTGAATGTTCTGGTTTATATTAAAGTATTGTCAAGAGCAGAAGTTTTTTTCTTTATATTAAATGCAAAGAAATATTTAACTATCAATGCTAAAAGCATTACCATTAAACATGTTAAAACAACGTGCTCACAATTGAAGACGAATTAACTAATGCTGTACCTAACTTACTCATTTACGTGTACATTAGTACAATAACACACAAATTAAATCGTATTTTACCTAAAACCACAAAATCACTACATATGAGTAGTAGGTATAAAACAAATTTGCTTTCTCTGTCCCTATGTATACATAAAACTACGCAACGTATTTTGATGCGGTTTTTTGAATAGATAGCACTCTATCTATTCAAAAAACCGTGATCTTAAATCACTATGTTTTAAGATCAAGGTTTGATTATATACTTTATAAGATTTTAGACAAAGCGGGTGAATCCGCCGGTAGAAGCTAGTAAATTATAAAGAACTAGCTTTCCGCCTGCGGCTTCGCCCGCGTTTTCAAAAAAAAAACCCGCATAGTTCCCGTTCCCGTGGGATTTCCGGGATAAAACCTAGCCTATGTCACTCAGAAATGATGTAGCTTTCCAACAGTGAAAGAATTTTTCAAATCTGCCAAGTAGTTTCGGAGCCTATTCAATTCATACAAACAAACAAACAAACAAAAAATCAAACCTTTCCTCTTTATAATATTCTTATAGATGTATAGAAAAAAAGCTATGCCTGTGAGGTAAGTATAATGTTTCATTCCTTCTGTAAAATTGTAAAGAAATCCAAACTAATATATCATTTGCAGTTCAAATTATTAATTCAGATTAAAAGAATATTAAGAAAAAAAGAGAATTAATTAAAATGCGGAAAAGGATTCTGAATAACATGATATGACTTAATTTATATTGGTTGCGTTAGTTCTAACTATATTCTAACTTCTATATCGCATTTGTTTTAGTAATATAATACCAACATTCTATGCGCGTTAAGATAAATCATTGCTATATGCCTATAATATAAACTTATACGGAATTTTACGCTTAGTAATACTTTTAACTTACAAAGAACCAATTAAAATAAACAAATCAATAGACTACTATTAGTTCAAATAATTATTTTTTTAGATCAACAATGAAAATACTGTGACAATTTATTGCAGTTGCACACACTGTCTGACGAACCGCATCATGTGACAGATTCAGAAAACTCATAAAATCCTAATACTATGTTCGTAAATCTTTGTTTGAAATATTAACTAATTACTGATCCTTGATCCGAAGCCGAAACAAAACATATAAAAATATGCACACTAACACTTATAACTGCACGTTGGCCGTGACATCGCCAAGTTTCTTTATTTTACGTTAGGTACACTTACCGCATTCTAGTTGGCTATTTTCCATTTTGCCGATTTATAGAGTCACAATTCTCACATAACATGTTATTAGCCCGGATTACCGGAATATATTGTGGCAGATAACTTAGCCAAACCTTTTTCAGTGTTTTCAAATATTTACGTGAAAAATGTTTACTCGAGCTTTTCATTTCTTCGTTCCGTTATTGGAATTTGAATTATTGACTCTACGAATAATTATAAATTCATGGAAATACTGTTATTGTTGTAAACCTCAAAGTTTAAATTGTTGGCTCTTTTAAATTTCATGGATAAAGGAAAGTGATGAATATTCGCGCCAATTTTTTAATCGTCTTTTTTTAATTGCCAGTTTTACGAAATGTGTTCGAATATTTATGCTAGGAGTAGGTACGAGCAAAATGATTGCTTATTTATAGAGTAATTTAAATGATTATTTTTTTAGTATAAATTTAATTAGGTAGTAAAGGTTACAGATAAACCCAATATTGTATCTGTAGATTATGTTCCACAACAATGTTTTCCCGCCATTTCTTGGCGGGCTTGTTTCTTTTTTTTTACAGTTACTACAGCTTATAATATATATGCGATATTATTTTCGGTGATGATTGTATATTTCATTGAATTCATAACTAATAACAGTTATAACATACAAGATACAACACTTATTTTATTGGAGCCTAATTTATTTTTTTTATAGTTTTCAACACTTATTATTATTAAGGAGATTTTATGTTTTGTATTAACTACATAAAAATTAAAAATATCTTGTGTTTCTAACTTTCTTGTGATTTTAAAATACTTACCTATTGTCTTTTTTTTTGTTAAAAAAAGTTTTTACTGAGTATTTTGTTTTTAATCCCGGGTCAATAGGGGCCTAATCAGGACAGTGGTAAAATAAAAAGTAAAAAATAAAAAATCGACGTTTTTCAAAAAAAAAAAAAAAAATAATGTAATAGGTATAAAAACCCAGTTATATAAACAACAATACCTGTAACCTGTTTGATCTTTCCCATATAGCTGTAATCTTTTACTTGCCTTCAGTCCATGGTTGTTGGAATTAAGTATATTATTGTATTAAAAAGTACTTATTTCTTCATGGCATGGTTCTATTGTAAATTAGCAAAAGCACGACACTATAAAATATACTTTTAAAATTCTTTTTATCTTTTAATACGCTCTATAGCATTATACATTAGATATTTTATAAGTTAATTAATGATATTATTGTAAATCGCCAAGACATCCTACAGTCTGTACAAGACACTGACAAATTATAACAACACACTACGGGGTTTTCCAACAGATGCCCATTATCATAACGGCTGGGATGACCTCGATGCCTACATCAATAGGAAAAAAATAATCTCTGGGCGGGTTCCAAGAGGCTTTGGCTGAAATGACAGACGCGACGGCGCCGGTCTCCGCCCGACTTTGTGGCGCCTACAGATACCATTGCGATGGGATGCGGATTCTTTATCTAGACTACTCCTTCATTCATCTTGAGTTTACATTTGTCGATATGATCATTGATCATATTAAATAATTATATACGATTGCGTTAAATATAGATGTTGAATGCTGTCTTTCAGAGAGAACAAAATTATTTTGATACGAGTCTTTGAAACTTAATCATCGCATCCATAAATTGACTGCTCGTGAAAATACGCAACGGAACCTGTATCTCAAAAAATAGAGTTGCTTCAAAAATCTGAGTACCTATTATACAGGGTGACTGGTAATTCGACGTAATCCTTCAAAGGGGTTATACTAGAGGTCATTTGCAACAAATTAAGTCCAGCTAACCATGGGTCAAAAATGGATTGTTATTGAGCTATGACGGATTTTGATATGAAAATTTTCTGCCTTTTTACCAAAATAATACCGTAATTCGACGTGATCCTTACGTCGAATTACCAGTCACCCTGTATACGCAATAAACGCACCAAAATTGGTGCAAAAGAGAAGTAAAACGATCCTACGACGATTAACACGCAGTAGGTAATACATAATACCAAATCTTACAATAGCAAACGAAATAAGTAGAATAAATATTGTGAAAGACTTCAACATTTTGTCTCACTATGACTAATGGACACAAACTAACAGTCATTCTTCCCAGCACGTGAATCATATTCGTGAAAACACGGTTTTGCTGAAACCATTAACCGTTCTACGAACAGACTACGTAGCTGGAATTGTTCATAACTAATTATGCAGCTCTGATTTAAACTAGACTAATTAGCAAGCTACCTAGATATTATTTGATTTAATTATTTGTGTTTACATTGATTTTGAAATAGAGATAGAGTTGTGTCGAATAAAAATTTGTTAATATTAAATAGGTAAACATTTAGGTTGGTAACAAATGGTCCACTTAAATATATTTACGTAACATTAATGACAATTTTTTGATAATAACATAATATTAAGTGGATGAAAGTGTTAACATAACAAAAATATCTGTATATACCGACGTCTTTAGATTTAAAATAAAACAAAAAATATAACCAAAACTGTACATCATGTCATCAAGACAGTGAATAACTGTATTCAATATCTTAGAATATCACCTCAAATAAAAATAAGATCATAATAGCTCAAGCACTAAACCTACAAGAAGCGAGAGCGTTAATTAAAAAACCCTTGGTATTTTAATCGGATTCAAAACAAACACTGCGAAACTTGTTAATGAACCTACGTGTTACGATTAAGTTACATAACTCCTGCAGCTTTGTTCTTTGGAGGGTAGCCAGAATTATGTCCTTGGTCCTTTCGATAGATGGCGCCGACGCGACGGGACCCGGTTATTATACTATTCTACAGAGGTCGATTCGGGGACGGAATACGCACTGTCAACAATATTCCGCCCTGCTGATAGACTGCGAAACAACATTGTTTGATAGCCATCAAGTTATAACGCTCTTTAAGCTGTGTTTTTTAATATTTGTCTTCTTGGTGTACCTATGTAGGTTATTGTATTGTATCGATTGATTACTTTTAATTTATAAGTACTTAATAATTGTTAAATATTGCATATCATGCTAATTATTCTGTGTTTACTGTCTTAACAGTTTATTATTAATAATATTCATTGTTTTTGTTGTTTCATCTAGCCTAATCTACTCTTTTACTATATTATGTGACGTCACAGTTATTCATTTTTATTTAACCTTTCCTCGCGTAAATTATCAAATGGGCGTTTACAATTTCGTATAATCGTACACCTACGCATATCTTTTAAATAGACCATCAACACAATCTGACCTTTGTACTCGTAATGATATTAAATTATTAAATTAGGCATTTACTTTAATGAATGTAGTTTTTATCGCTTAAAATATTTCACGATAAAACGATAATGGTTTTATAAATAACAATAAATTCATGTTTAGAAATTAAAGACTTTTTAACCGATTTTAAACGCGATTTATTTATTATATTATTTTCCCGATGTTTCGAACACTTTACAGCGAGCGTGGTCATAATGAATAAATCGCGTTTAAAATCCGTTAAAAGTCTTTAATTTCTAAATGTATAATACTCGCGTAATTTCAAACACTACAAAATACTAACAATTAATAATTAAGATGTTCATCATATCTATACTAACTACATTATTCGTAAAACGGAAGTCTGTTGAATGTTTTTTTTTCTTAATTTGTAATTACTCATAGCACAGATAATACTATTACATACTAGAATTCGTAGCTTAGGTATATCGAGACAACAAAAAACCCATCCGATAACATAGAATCACCATTTTATTCGCAAGCTCGTACACTTAGTCGGATCTTTGTTCAAACCTGATAGCATTTGGTACGGCAATTGTAGTATACAAGCTCATCTCATAAGCTCGTATTGAAACACCCCGACACAGGGGTAATTAGGTGTAAATAAACACTTTAGCACGGTGAGCTGGCTTTGATATATTTATAGGCGTTCGCCGGCTAGCATAGGGTTGATATGAAACCCCTGTAATATTCATTGTTATTATATTTATACACCGGTTCATAATATTATCATAATTTTATAAACTGTTGTCTAATATTTATAGCGACTGTTAATAAATAGTAAAGATATATATGAGTATAAAAATGGTGATCGGATAGTTTATTATTTTAGTCTTCTTCTCTCTCACATTTATGCTTCTATAAAATAATTGTTCTATTGATTTTTTCTACATATTATTATCAATTTATTTAGTATCAAATAAGTGTGTTAAAGCAACTTTTAGCCAAGCTCGAACGAATTTATGGAACTCCTGATGGAAATATATTTTTTAATACGTTTCAAAATGTATCTATATTATTATATCACAGCTACGACCAATAAATAGGACACGGACCATGGGACACCTTAGGTAAACACGAATTGAATAATATAATACGAACGATTTTGTGATAAATTATAGGTATTTGAATTTATATTGGTTTTAGAGATTGTGGCTGCCACGAAAGATGCTCTAAGTTTAAAAAAAAATTGTTGGAGAATGTAGAGTTTTGGGTATTGCTGTTATGTCTTTATAGTTTTTATTTTTTTAGATTTTAAAAGGATGCAATCGCAGTACCTATAAACCACTATCATTATTTTATAAATAATTGGATTGTATTTGTATATACAATATGCCAATAATATCTCAAAGAATCAGTCACAAACTTTACTAAAGCTCCGAAGCTATATTTTATAACCAGGAATTCATAAGTATAATAAAAGTACACTTACATAATACCCTTTTATAGAAGTTATTACTTAAAATAACGGCATGTAAAAGACAAAGAATTTCCCCCTAAAACTCTTTACGTTTAACAACATATTTTCATCAGAGAATTTTCGAGAAAATTAAGCTTTCGCAACAAATATTGCAGTCTTTTGTTACAGAAATAACCTTTGAGATATGCAGATGTTTAAAATATAGGTATTTATGTCATAATAAAATATTTTTATGTAAGATATTTTGATATTGTCATGAATCTAGTAAGTGTGAAGGATTATTATTTTATTTTTTATATAATTTGACAAATGGGAAATTATTTTCTTTTGTTTTTATGTATTAGGATAACAAATCTATTCCAATCAATGCAACCTTTCAGATTTATAGTATTTGGGGGATATAATATAGAAGTTACAATTGTACCTACTATGTAAGATAACATCAATCGCATAACGATTATTAACAATATCAACATAGAAACTGAAAGGATTGTAGTGAACAATGGATGTGTAGGTATTTTGTTTACTAGTAAATGAAAACTTTTATCACGTACAATACAAAAATATTAATTCACGATAAGGCTACTAAATTAACAAATGCAGCGACTTTAATATCAAGCGTGAAACGGAAGCTTAATATTGAGAATTTAGAAATGGTTATAAATTCAGATATCATTCATGATATAGCTCGATTTACAGATGTAAGAAAAAAACTGAATGCAAAGAGGTATCGCGATGGGATCGGATATAGGCCAATTTCCCGCCAAAAATGACCACAGAGGCGTTAACAACTTTAACGCCATGCTTGCTTTCAAAGGTTTTACTGCTATATTTAGCAGTTTTAATTTTGAGAATAAGAATATAAATTGACGAATTATTCTATGATGGCTAATTATTTTTAACTAAAAGGAGGGAAATTATTAATTTTTATTAATAAACATGTATGATTTCATTCTTGTCTCAGCCCGTAAATAACGAATAATAGCTGTGTTATGTCCATAAAACAATAACAAAAATATTAATTCAGGATTTCGCTACAGAGTTATACTAAGCTGTATAAAATCTAGAGATCATTAGGATGCGAATTTATCCGACCATTTCGTCATTAAAAAATACATAACTATAATTTATTTGATTCAGCATAATTCACTTATTGCACTGCAGCTAATTTTCATCAAACAAAATATCATTATTTGTCAGCCGAGTGGTTAAATAGGAAAATGGGACGGGTTTGTTTAGGCGTTAACTGTATCAGTCACATAAACTGTTCCAGTTGGCTCGCAATAATGCCATGTTCAACGTAACATGAATCTAGACTACAATATTATTGTTACTTTCGAATCTAGATTTACATACATATAGTACTATTATAGTATAGTATTGTCACGAGTATTGTATTAGGCATATAGGCAAGGGCAGTGTCTAAACGCAACGTAATTACCACTCTTGCAGTCTACTATAATGTATGAGGAGTTCTTTTTGCAATTGTTTTATTTAATTGATATTATTAATGTGTGTAATATGTACTGTATCAGTACTGGATTAATAATTTTGAATCCATAGTTATATGCATAATCAGGGACAGTAACTAAATTAACAACGGCTCTTGCATACAGCTATTTTGTAAGAGTATAATATTTCTTTTTGTTTTTATTTTCGTATTAAATGTTTATTTTCGTATTTTTATTTGAATACTGAAATTTACCACTGAATGTTTAATGATAAATTTATCGTAACCGGAATTCATTTTATGGATAGGCCTTTTCAATGGTTGTTATTAAGCACCTCGGCTCCACGAGGCAAACTACATTAAATTTATATTTCTATTACATTTTTCCCTACAACTTTATGTTGGATGCCTCTACTGACTTAAATAAAAAAAAATATAGCCAATGTAGATTTAAAAACACAATGTTTCTACCTAATATTTTACCATGTTACAAACTTTTTCAACAAGAAATACACATTTATGTTTCGATTGAAAATAATGCATTGATTAGAGGTTAATGTATTTAGTGGCGCCTTCTAATCTGTATTTATAGCCTTGGTTGCTTGTGCGGCTTCTGTCAAGTATGCGAGTTATTTATATATTATTAAGTTGCTTTTCATTTGTGGACTATGCAGTTCAGTACGTTTGATATAATCGCGGTTTTCGGAAACTATTTTAGTGTTTTAGAGAATGTAGTGCCTAATTACATTGTAGCGTATTTGAGGAATGCTTGAGTTAGCTTTTATTCAGTGCTTTCGTTAGAATTAAGTTACCTTACGAGAAAATAAATTAGCCTAGTGTTATTATTAGTTCGAAATATATTGTAGCTGTATTTAATAGAATGTATAAATAAAATAAGTGTTTATCTTTTTCATTTATTGTCTGTCACTTAAATACTTATTATATATTCGTAATCATTTGTCAATACGATCATTTTTATAAAACTGTATAAGTCCTTTATAATTGATTTTCATACACAAACAGTGAGCTCAAAGCAATCAAGGGTCGATTTGACGAACGAGAAAACCGTTCACCACGTGTTCGTCCATGAGCGGTTGCGTTAAAATAAATATTAGTAGCGTATTTCGCCGCGTTCCAGTCAGGCTTCGTGTGTATGAAAGAGATGTTAGATAGAAAAATCACGGGCGCGAGCGGGATGAGACGATTCCATCGGATCGATAGCCGCAGCCGCAGAGTGCCGCTCGTGTGACGTCACGCTGTCGTCTCGTCATCTTGTCTATGTTCAAGATATTGTCACTGTATTTTTGTACTGAACACCATTGGCCTTTCGACAGGTGTTACAGTGTTGTTTTCATTTGTGTTAATGTATTAACTTTTATTTTTGTAATAAGTTTTGACAGGAACGGTCTTTGGATTTATAAAGTTGTGTGGAATGTATAAAA
>CAJQZN010036677.1:29968-45532 GCA_907164685.1 Colias eurytheme | reverse complement strand
TGGGGTTTTGGTCGGTAGGAATCCGACATAACCCACGGCCCCTCCCCCGGAGGCCGTGGGTATCTATGAAAGATTTCCCCACTAAAACAATAAAAAGGGCGTAGTGCGGGACGGGGTAAAGGTGATTTTCATGTGATTAAAAATTAAACCTTAGACGTAGACTTTTCACTGTAACGATATCGCTATCTATGCGGGTGAAACCGCAGGGCATTGCTAGTAAATTATAATGTCATATTTAGGGAAAATAATATTATGTCAATGTACATTTAACTGTATGGGATTACATAAAAGGAAATAGAAATAAAAATCATTTAGAACGGTTATGTAGAATAGCTAGAAGGAAATAACTTAGGTATACGTTTAAAATAATTTTTAAAAATATCTTTAATTTCCGATTAGTGTAGGTTATAATTTTATGATGTGGGTACCTATTCATTAGAATTAACAATTCAAAAGTAAGCAGACATATAACAGACAGATTAACAAAACTTTAAAATAAAGTAAAATTAGTTAAAATGTTAATTATTGACATCAAACATTTTGTATCTACGATTAAGATTATCTCTAATGTATCTAATCATTTCAGTACATTTAATATTCATAAATTAACTTTAAAATTTGATTTTTCATCTCAATTAAGTTTTATAAATAATATCTTAAAGCGCTCTCAAGCACAAAATGAATTACTATTAGCTAATAATTAATATTGTACCTATATTTCAAATTTTTATTTAGAACCTGTTTTAAAATATGACGTACCTACCTAATTAACTAGTCACATTTAGACTACAGGCCCGTGTTGAAAAAATTATGGGTCATTTGACCCACCAGGTGACCTATCTAGAATGATATAAGAGCATAAAATAATAAGATTCAGCTCTATGACGTCACTTGTAAGCTGTCCACCTGAGTGCAGATGAGAATTCGAAGGTTCAGGTAGAGATTTTCTCCCCTTGTCTCCATGATTTTTGTACGGCGTTGCGGAATAATTGATTAAAAGTAGTATAGAAATAGTATGACACAGATGCCGTACAAAATCAAATGACCAAATTTACTCCGGCAACTGTCGAAAAATAAAAATAAATTCCGACTTTGTGGACCACCATTTTTGTACGGCATCTGTGTCATACTATTTCTATAGGTACCTACTGCTTTTAAGCTATTATTCCGCAACGCCGTACAAAAATCATGGAGACAAGGGGAGAAAATCTCTACCTGAACTTTCGAATTCTCATCTGCACTCAGGTGGACAGCTTACAAGTGACGTCATAGAGCTGAATCTTATTATTTTATGCTCTTATATCATTCTAGATAGGTCAGGTGGTGGGTCAAATGACCCATAATTTTTTCAACATGGGCCTGTAGTCTAATTAATATGTGATACCTTTTACACTTATTACCTATATCAGCTTACAAAATAAAAAAGCCGAAGGTATAGGTTTATATTAAGAATGTAGGTACTAGGTAGCTTTTTCTAGGAAAAAAAATCGGTTAAGTAATTTCGGAGCTTCTTCGGTACACACAAACATATATTTCTTCTACAACATTAGTTTATAACAAAAGAGAAATAAAAATATTCATAATTGTATTGAAATAAGCTTATATTAAGTTGATTTATCGAACTTTGGCAAGAAGCGATATCATTGGTAATGCAAATACAGCGGCTGGACCCTTTGTGCTTTGTTTTATACTAGGAAGTTACTGTCGATAGTGAAAATTAGCAAAATATTATTATCAACAAAAGTTTTATTCACACATTACTAATGAATTTATTCACACATTCTATAAGTTTTTGTTTACGTGTAAAAAAATAGAATTTTTATTTAATGGAATGTCTCCACTTAGTTATTAAAAAAAATCTTTATACGTTTTACATTGGTTAACGTTGCGAACGTTTAATAATAAATTATAATTTATTTATTAATAGAATAATTTACATTGTTTTTTATACAGTTTACATTTACATTAATTTAAATATTATCATTATTGAATATTTTACCATTTATAATTAGTCATTTTATTTTTATTAATATAAGATGTGTGTACTTGCTCACAATGGTGCAAGTACGCACAATCGAATCTGTCTGCAATCATTTTAAGTTTGAGAGACTGGAAAATGAAAATATTCCCTAATTTATTAACTGTACGTACGTAGGTACGTCGAAATAGAAAGTGCAGTCATTTAAATTTTTTTACTTTTACATTTTCGGCATTGAGTCCTATTAAATTGTTATCATTGGTTTTAAAACAATCGATCAATTTGTATTACGTAGGTACGTAGGATTTGCATAAACTAAATCGGGGTATCCAGTAACCTTTGCATATTATAGATATCAATAAATACATAGGTAAATGTACATACATTTTAAAGTTTTATGCGAACTCTTATTTTAATTCAACCCATGTAATAAAATAATCCGCTTTTCACTGTCTTAATTTATAACAAAAAGAAAAAGTTTCCAAATGTACAAACAAATCGCTACCTATCTAATAAAATAACGTATTACTATGCTAGTTAAAGCGACAGTGCAAACAGAGCATAAGCTAGCGCTGCGGCCAGTTCTCCCTTTGGGCAGTACACCCTGCAAACAACACATAATAAAACATAATATCCTTTATTTTGCACACAATTGTATACTCTATACTGTAGATATTACGGTGGATTATCCTTTGCAATGTTTGGTGGGCAGTTTGGTTTAGGGGGGCGGTCGAATCGTCGGATAGTGTAGCGCGATTGTGTAGTTTTGATTTTGTTGGAATTAGATTAGTTTGGAAATGTTGAAATGAAAAGTTTTTATTAATATATACAGTTTGGACTTGATTGGTAGTTTTTATTATCTTTATACTTAATAATAAATTACAATGATCCATTTGGATAGAGAAAAATTAGTTTGAGTTAATTGTTCTCATAATATATAAAAATTTTAGACCATTTAGGCATCGTCCCAGCCCTTAACATGAGGAAAAATATAATAAGCACGTAACTTTGTTTGTACAGTGTTCATAATTATTGCTTGTAAAAACATACGACAACAATTATAATGTTCTAGATATTTATTTTTCACTTATTGTGACTTATAATTTTTAATGTTATAGTATAGGTTTGAGGGCCGAATCTGGATTTTGTTCCTACTTCCTTGTGTAGATTAACATGATTAACAAAAACAGTTATTTACTTGAAGGCTCATACTTAACCCACAAAGGAACACAGGAAATTCCTAACAAACTTATTAGAATTAGGTAGATTTAAATTATTTTTAAAATATTTTAAACATTGAGGCATATCTAGTCTGGCTATGATCTAGTTTTATAAAACTGTATGTACCTATAACTACATAACACAGCCCAACAAGTTATAAAGGTAACCCATATAATGACATAACCCCATAATAGTTACATGCATCGGCACCTGTCGGACGTGAGGAAACGTCATCTACCTCACACGTCAAACTGTACAGTGACAGGCGACCGGCGGTCCGCAAATTGCTTTGTATCCAACGTTTTTCCTTGACAGCGGTGTTTATACAAGAAATACCCCTAGTGTGTACAAACTTTGTTACAGTTGGTGTGCGGTATGAGTAATGAGATACAGGCTAGTTGTATTTTTAACACGCTTTTGGTACCTTCAACATCTTTGTACGCATGCACTACCCGTGCGAGGCAACCTCCTGCTACCTATACCCGTCTCTTTCACTCTGACATGATAATAGAATGGAGTGAAAGGGACAGGACCATTTTTCAGGTGTCAAGTTAACTCGCCCGAGTTATAGATATGTTGTTCTCTGGAGTTAATTTTGTCCCAATTTTAATGGATATATTTAATTCAAACTTTGTACATTTAGCTATAATAATTTTTTTTTGTATATTAAGCCATATTTATTAATCGTGTTAGAACTGTTGGTGTACCCACCACTAATAGTTTCTAATTTCTAATAAAAAGTAAATACAAATTTGTTTTCTGTTACAGGAACAAGAACGGATGGCGATTGTCGGTAGAAGATGGCGTTGAAATACAAGAATAACATATGGAAACATTAGAACGATGACACGAAACGAAATTCTAAGAAGAAACTAACTGTGCTGATAAGAACTCCGTTCAGCGGTAACTTAACCTCCTGGGGCCTGCGGTCATATATATATTACATAAACAATAAAAAAATATTTCAACGCCATCTTTTGCGTATATGCGGGAATAATACCTCAAATCGATGTAGTGGTATGTCATCCACTATACTGAACGGTTTTTGGTTTTATAAGTGAGAGTGATTTGAAGTATTCTCATTTCGAAGTTGACGGTGGCTGTGCGACGACAAACACGTGGTCAGTAATCTTACATTTCTAGTGGAACCATTCGTATATTGCAGTATATCTTTGTATATCTAATGATAAAAGATGTTATTTCTGCAACCGCAATAGTTATTTTGTAAGATAAATCTAAAACTTGTGAAAAATATGAATGTTTTCTTCTATGTCATACTGGTAAGACATTTGGTCTCAATTCTTGCCAAATTGGTATTGGTTACAAGGGCCCCATGTATTACCTATATGACATTCTTTAGTTTATGTTACAGATTTTATTATAATTTTCAAGGATTATAAGATACTGAGATCTACCAACACCTGGATGAGTCAAATATTGTCCTATATGATGGACCTATGGAGTTTCTTGCCGGTTCTTCTCCATAGATACTGCTTTCCGAATCGGTAGTAAATGTTAATGCTGTTGTGACGATTCCAAATTGCTTTTAGAAGAAGTCTAATTGAATAAATAAATGTTTGAGATGAAGATAATCCCCCAAATGATACAGATGAAGCCGACCAAATACCAGAAAATGATTCTTCTTCCATTCGTCCAATGAGTATGAGTCATTTCAGAACAGAATCGTCACTATGTATGCCATCTTCAGTTGTTGGCAGACCATCTCGGGGACGCACATGACGTGGACCAAGCATAAGAGGAGGCTGACCGAGAGGATGGATAAGAAATAAGACCTAGGGGTGGACGTGACAATATAAATACACCGCCGCGCCGGTGCAAAATACTTGAACTGGTCATTTCTCACCCTTATAAATACCTATCTTTGAACCAAGGTTCAAAAAATAGACACAGAACAATGGATAGAATAATAAATATTTAGATTCAAGTTTAAAAATATATAATAACTAAAAAAACATGTAGTTTTTCTTCATTTTCATAAACTTATTACACTTGGAACTGGGACCCCCTGTAATATATATATGACTTAAAGAAAATCCAAGTTTTCCACGAAAGATTTTTTTTACCATTTTTTTTAATATCTATAATTGCATTAGAACAGATACAGCTAATTTTTATTAAAAAAGAAAGAGAAAAAATTCCTGGGTCTCAAGAGGTTAAATCTCATTAGAACTATTGCATTATAAATAATGAAGTAAAAAAGACAAAAACAAAACATAGATCCAAGTAAACTCTTACTTCTATGAAACCAAATATTTGGGAAAGTTTAGGAACGTATAGAGAAGAAGTATCATTATCGGAGATATCGCTTCAGCCTATACTTTAAAGCGGTGTCGCCAGTGACAGCGTGACGCGGGTCCGGCCGGTCGGCGATATTCTACCTATTTCACCGACTGTCGCCTTTGTGGCGCAACTTCTTCTGATAACAGGATGGTACTCGTGTTATGTCTTGAATATTTATGGAATATTACTGGGCTCTTCTGTGAGATAATACTGCTTATATGATTTAATTCTAATAAGAGAAGGTACTAGAATTGATAGGGAGTATAGTAACTGTTTTGGTTTGTAATTTCTCAGTTTTCCAGAATCACAACTCATCAACATGTCTACGAGCAAATTTTTAATCGTTGCATCATGCACCCATTGAAATTGCTTAAAAATATGTCCTACAGCTATTAATTTATCAACATTCTACACTATTAAATACATTATATAAATTATTAGTTGTGAAATAAAACCGAATATTACAGGTAAAAGTTTTAAAAGTATAACGCTCGACTCGCAATAATTCACTTCTCAGTCTAATATGATTTGATTCCGCGCCCTCTATCGTTGAGTAGCGGTAAACATGTTGTAAAGTTTAACACAGAGGCCGCTATTTTAGCTGCCATCTTAATTCTAATAAGATCGCTAGTTCAGAGATTGCATTTTCATCTGATTAGATATTGTACTAATTAGAAATTCGACTCATTGAAATATAATAAAATTTAATTTTAAAGAAGAAGTAGATATAAGGTAGAAGCACAGACTAATAATAATATACTGGTAGAAGCATTAGTCCGATATAATAATATGACGACGCATAATAATTCTGAATACGATTCTACATAGGTAAGCTAACGTGTTGGTTTATTTAAATAATTTTTTAATCAAATATGTCACAATAAACACTTAAATTCCCATTAGCACTACGAGAACAACTAAAATTCCAATAACAATGCTGTAACAATCGTTTACATGCAAAAGAAAGTTTAAAAGTTTCGCGAAAGTCGGGCGATGTGTAAAAATGCAACTTCTAAAGAGTGAAAGTGGCGTCTTTGCAGTTCAGACGATTTACATAATTCATAGTTTTCAGTGTCACTTTCAAAGTGTTCGCAGCTTGATTTTGTTTAACATTTAGGTAACACGGTTTGATGGGGTTAAGAGCTTGTACTTGTGTTTTGTTTGATGTAGAATTTAGAAATTCGAAAGGTTTAATAAATAATTAAGATTATTTTCTTGTAGATTTTTTTTTCAAAATAGGAAATACCTGTACTAATTATTTTAAAGTTATACGGACGAACCCCTGGGATTGATCAGTTAAAATTTCATTTTGAATCCATTTTCAAGTGCTTACCTATAAGTGCACTATTGTTAACAAAAAAATTAAGAAATAATTATTCATTAATTTCTACCTATTTATGTATTTAGTATTTACCTATTTATAAAGTGTACCCATTCAAAAGCTATTATTTAAAGTGGAGGTCACGGATTACCTTCTAAATAATTACTACGTTATAATTAAAGTAAGCCTAGGTACATATTTTTTTTTACCAATTACATAGATTTTGGATGAATAAGAAAGTAACTCTTCTACAATATACGTCACAAAAAGTACAAAAATAGTCCTCAAAATCTATTCAGCAAATACAAAATTTCCTAACGCATCCACAAGTTCTACCGCGTCCCATACCGTCAATTCTCATTCATTTCCCGACAAAAACTCACTTAGTGAGCTGTTAAAATGGGCGGCGAGCGAATATCCGACGAGATTGGCTCGCTGATTGGTTCTGAGTGAATGATTGAATGCGTTCTGTGGTCGAGTTAGGTCTTATACTGAACTGATGGAAACTAACTATATAGATTCGAATTTATGCTAGATTCCCTGGTTTGACCTAGGTGGAATATTAACATTTAAATATAGGCTTTCAAAACGCTTTTTTTTCGTTCTGTGTTCGACTTAGGTCTTATACTAAATGTAAGTATATATGAGTTTATATAATAGGTTTCACCTGGCTGTAATTTTAACATCGATATAGGCTTAAAATAAAGGCTTTCTTTCTTAAGTAGGTATAATAATGTTTAGGTATAATTTCTAACCAAAAGTTTGAAACATCTAGATATCTATTTAACTATGTATTTGATCTATTTGCGGTAATAATAGTGAAATTTGAAATATTCTAAAAGGAGTTGGTTAAAATAAATTATCGCAAATATAGCTAAGCTTTAGCTAAACTAGGTAATTGTAAATAATATAAAAAAAGAAAAATTAAAAGCAATTAAAAGTGTAGATAACAAAACTTTAATTACTATTCAAGCAATCTTTTTCATTTATTTTTACAACTGATTTTCAAAGATCAAGTATCAATGTAAGTATTGTCTATTCCCTTTGTTCTAACAAAGTCGCAAATAATTATTGAACAAGAACACGATAAGTGGAAATTAATGAGAATCTAACTGGATTACAGAATGGTGTAAAAATTTTAATTGCACTTGCAAATGATACAAAAAGATTTAACCCGAGGAATAAACAAAACGAATTATTGTCACAATAAAATATAAAAACCTTTGAAGAGAGGATGAGAGGTTTTTGTAGCCTGTGAAAATTAAACATTTGAAGTGCGATCGATGAAAAATGAAATAAACAATGCAGGTATCCTGATGGGGTGCTGAAATAATCCTTTAAAATAATGACCAAACAATTCTGAGTCTTGAGTTTCTTATATCAATAGATAACATCTATACAAAGTGATACCTGCAAAATATAAGTATTTTAAATGTTGTATTTAATCAAATAAACGAGAAATACTTAATTATGTTTGATATTTACATATTAAAATATTATGTTTAAAACCATACATTTGAAAAAATGATCTAAGCAAAAATTACCTCGACTCAGAGACTATGTTGATAATATTATGTTCTCCCAAATTTAAATTATCATGTTGTTCTTTACATTTCTTATTTCAAATAAAATAATTATATTAGTTTCGTTCCTGTACAATCTGTGTGTAAACAAATGGAATCAGTTTGAAGTTATTCCAAATTTAAAATATAATTATTCAATACGACAAAGCGGCAATTGGAAACGCCTATATTAATAAGTTACGGAAGAAGTTGATTTGGACGTAGACTGTAGTGTATACGGACCCTTATAGAACTGTTTCGATCTTATAAGAATTTTATTTTACTTCTTATATATCATTGCAGCGTACCTATAACATTTATATACGTTAATATAATATAGTTACTTTGTACCTACAACATTTATGGATTTCAAGTAGGTAATAAATTAAGCTTGGTTCGACCCCGGTGCAGATAATAATATAAAAAGCTTCAACTGAAGGAAGAAAATCGATCAGTGTTATTTAGTTGTTAAAGAAAAATTAATTTATAACCTAGGTGGTAAAATTAAAGTTAAAAAATAAAAACGCATCACTTGTAAATTCATAAAAAACTAAAACAATGTTTTCTAAACAAACCTGTAATCCTTCGTAATGTTTAAACAAAATTAAAAAAAATATATACAGTTTCCATATGTCTAGCGTATCACTCTCAATACTAAGTATCACATCACGTGTTTATAAAAATACGTATTAATAACGTGTAGGTAACGTCGATATCTTCACAAAGAGTCTCTTTGAGCCGATAACCCTTTGAAGATGTCTCATTATTTCTGCTCCCTCACGTGAAACAAATTCTATTCACTTTTTACCCACCTTATATGCATTTTTTGCGGGTAAATTGCAATTTGTGGACATAATGATCTATTTATTAATATCTAGAAATATTGGTGATGAGTGATTAGAGACAGCGTTGAATAGGCCTTATCACAAGAGGATATTCTGTAGGTGGATTTTTATGATCTATCGCTATTTATGTTGAAGTAAATAGTGCTTACTGCTACTTGCTCACGTCGTTTACTAAAGGTTTTATTATTTCAGGTAATTTAATCTCAATTTCGAAATTAACTAGTTTATCTTATATCACTTTTTGTCACTCAAAATACATAATGAAACATAGTTCAACCTTTCACTAGCACCAATCGTGACCATGTTCCCTTTAAAGTACACGAAATATAGAGTTAGAAAATATCTTATACTAGCTTTCCACCCGCGGCTTCGCCTACTTTGTCTAAAAAATAATAAATAATATAATAAAATCTTCTTCTCGCATCACTCAAATCAATCTCTTTTAAAAAAAACCGCATCAAAATCCTTTGTGTAGTTTTAAAGATCTAAGGATACACTCATTCAGATAGTGATTAAAATTGTAATTTCCAACCAAACCAAGAAAACCTAATCTTAAGAACAACATTAAATTTATAAATACATACACGCATATATACTATAAGGGCTTCATCACACACGCACAGCGCTAATATTAATCATTCGTGGGCCGGATTGCGCGTCATTAATCATTGGGCGGCGGCAATCTGAACGACTGGGGAGCTTTTTGTTAATTAATCTATATGTTATGTATCATCTTACATACAGTAGGTACGGCCCTGGTTTTGGCGGTATATAGACAAACTTCGTCCTATGCGATATTGTAGAGATAAACGAGAATAGATTGTTTATTTTTGGGTCTAATAAGATCTAAAAAAATATTTTGCCATAGGATGTTAAAAAATAATGGATCAAATTTAAAAATCCTTACTACGTACATACATACAGAATAATATGTATATTTATACGCAAACGACGGAGGACGGGTGAAAAATACATATATAAAATAAAAAGAATGATTAGATACAAATGGATACAAACATATTACAACATAATTATAATGTATGCGTGTGTGTGCTTCTGCTTCTAGTAGATAATTATGGTCGAATGTCGACCAATGGACTACCACATTTATATAAATTCGAAATTATATTAAAAACTATGTATGGAATTGACCGTGCACCGATATTTAAATGACGACGAAGGTACCTATCTAGTATCTACACAATAGAAAATATATAAATACTTACCTACTTATAGTAGAACTAACTTTCGGCCGCGGTCTTGCTCGCTTAAAGGTACCTGCTGAAAGTTAAGGTAACAACTAACAACTGTTCCGCGTACAAGCCACCCTCTATTTCACCATCTGAATTTTTGTTTTTGCGCCAACAAATAATCTGTCCTTTTCGATAGTATTAGAATCTATCTGTGGTTTCTCATTGAACTTATCAGTATTCAGTACATTTATAAAAATGTTTAATGTGTGAAGATGCTTTAATATTAAACAAGTAACTAATAATTAAAATGAGTTATAAATAAATGTTTGGGTAATATACCTACTATTTTAATTCTCTAAACTTATAATGAATGTTGATTCATTTCACGTTTATACTTAACATTAACCTTAACAAATAGACAACTACCTCCACAACTACATAAACGATAAAAACAAATATGCAATTACGCATTAAACTCCGCTTACATCTCACGTAAGCCAAAAACAATTACACCCCAGAACCCACTGTCAAAATTATGACTCGCAGAATGACCACGCAAAATGCTGACAAAATTCGTTCAGACGGGGGTCACCCTACACCCCACGCCCCCTTGTGGTATGTCCCCCAACGTCTAGGTATGTGCGCAAATTAGGAACTCTATCTACATCCAAGAACAATGGTGTTGGAGTAATAAAAATAAAAGAATTTGCCTTTACAATTTTAGTTACATTGTAAGGTAGGAATGGCGTTTTATTACAATGTCTTACAGGACAATGGGAGCTACATTCTCATAAAATAATAAACAGTTACGGTCTTGATTAACCGACGATGTTATGGTTTTCTATTCTTGCGTTTTGTATCCGTATTATTAAAACGTTTTGTGCTTTTATTTTATAGGCGCTCTAGTGCCAAGCGGTTCACTTCACACGTTGTTTTTAGTTCCAAATGCATCGTACTGAAATACCTTTTTGAGTTATCCTAAATAAGGGAAGTATGTAATTGTACTTAAGGATCGTGGAAGGGATAATAAAATTCATTTAAATTTTTTAAAAGTATTTTTTAATAAAACAATACTTTGATTTTACTGACATCTTATCTTATCTTATCTTATCTTAATATATATATATACTTATATAAATCTCGTGTCACAATGTTTGTCCTCAATGGACACCTAAACCACTTAACCGATTATAATAAAATTCGCACACCATGTGCAGTTCGATCCAACTTGAGAGATAGGATAGTTTAAACATGTAAGTACCACGGGCAAAGCCGGGGCGGACCACTAGTAATAATATAATATCTTATAGTTCGTAAATATGTCAGGAAAGTAGTTGTTGCTTCGATAAATTTCACAAATAACACTAAACTAATCTGCATGCGGATAGATACTACCTATATCTACAGCCTTATAAATATACCTACTTTGGACTTCAGCCTGGTTTAATTTTATTCATATTAGATATTATAATAAAAATAAACACAAGCTAAACATAATGCGGTCATAATATATCTTAAATAGTTGTGGAAGAGGACTGAGGAGCCCAGGGCCAAATACAAAGTCCCTAAAACAAACTTAAATACATTTGTTACAATTATTGCTTAAACTTTGGAAGTGGATACGTTACATCGTATTGTTGTATGATATATATTTATTGCGTGTTTTTCTTGAAGACATATTATATATGGATATAAGCAGATGTATGCTAGCTCCCATTAAATAAAACAAACAGGTATGTATACTAAATATTATGTAGTACAAGAACATTAGGAACCAACTTCACCGTGGTTGACGTTGACCTGAGTCTTAGAGAAAAATTATATTATTAATCTATCCTTCCGTTATAGTTAGTGAACGTAGTTTACTTATTCTATTTTTTTAAGCGGTCGAGTAGTTGAAAATAATTTGGAAAATCCAAAAGTGCACGCCTCATAATTTTTTTTTAATAAATATTTATTAATTATCATATTTATTGTTTATTTAATAACAATTAAACCACATCGAATCAGACCCTGAAAAATGAAAGGGTTCTATTCCTGAGCATACTCAAGCGTAAGAGAAAAAAAAAGACTCGATTAGTAAAGTATTTCGGTCGCTATCGTGTTAACAAGAAAAAGGATCCACACATACAGACACACGGACGTCCAAGACAGAACTTTTTAAAACTGTTTTTTAACTAGTTTAAATAACAAAAATGACATCAAAAATATCATGAACGTTAAAAATAGTGTTTTTTCTTAATATGTGTGTGTATGTATTATTTTACAAGTGCAATGTATTATACATAAAGACATTTTAAGTTTGAAAAATCAGATGTTTTGCGCGAAGTGACAGTAGTACCCACCTCAACGCTTCGCTTATGAGGCGTGCAATTGAAATTAATATTTACAAACAAACACTCGAAACGCGTAAATAATTATTCTTAATAATATGGGCACAGATAATATAGAAAAGTTTAAAAAGCTCAGCAATACTCAGTGCTCAGTGAGCATCATAACTAAATGTAACAACGGTGACATAAATAAAATTATTTTTGAAAAGTTATAAAATACTTAATTATTATATGCTTAAGAACTATAATCCCATGCACTTATAACAGTAGTGTCCACTATACAGAATACATAACGCAGACACCCCACACTCCCCAAACCGCACTGGTAAGGACAGAGCATGAATATGCGCTTTAACCCTTCAGGTCCATGCGGCAATTATTCAAACAGAATAGTTTAACAGAAAGGATTGTGAGCATTGTAATCCAAGTCTGAATAATCTTAAACGCACACACCATGCACTTGAATATCGACTCTATATGCCTTGCCATAAAGGGTGGCAATTGATTGAATATTTCGTGATACATACGATAATATAGGGCAGTGTTTAAAGGGTACAAAATTTTCCTGTATTTAGAATATTTATACATTTGTGTTGTGAACACGGACAGCGGTGCGAATGAGTTCATAGCTAGGTATATAATAAATGGTGATTTAGTACGGTGCGGTTTGTAATAGGCAAAGATTTTACCGGAATTAGTGCGCCGCCATTTTGCCGGATGCCGTCTCGGATAGGAGGTTTTATTGGGATTATTTATTGGTCTCGGTTATGTACATACAAATCACGTTAAATCCTTTTTAGCTTCTATCTCATTTTCGTGTGGCTGTATAGGAAAAGACCATTGCTTTTTATTGTGTCTGTTGTCTATGGCCCGCAAAAAAAAAAAAAAAACAGAATTGCCGCGCTAATTTTCGAATGTCATTTTTAATCTGTTGAGTGACGTGTGAAAATGTATTCAACAAAAGACGGAAAATCTAGATTTTGAGTGTGTTTATTAAATAGTTATTAAATGTGATAGTGGTTCAAATATAACCGGTCCATACAATTGATGCTGCGTAATTCAGGTGAGGGTCGTGATCTTTATATTATGTTGTAATGGGATGCAAGAGATTCGGTCATTGGTCATTTGGTCAAAGGTTATAGGGATGCTGTAAATGTCTATTTTATAGTTAAGTAATGTAACGGAGAGGTCAGAGACACAAAGGGTTAATATGATTTACTGTCACATTTAGTGTTATTATATTGAGATTTTATGTATTATTGTAGGTTATTATCTACATAAACACCTACTTTTATTTGTATAAAGTGAATGTAGTTAGGTATTTTTTATTTATTTGGTAAAAACTAAAAATGTTTAGCTTGCATAAATTAATATGTTGAAAACGTAGGTATTATTTCTGTAAACAGATATAATATATTAATATAAAACAATTATCTCAACTTTACCTTTTTTTTACTTTTTTACTTTACTTTATTGCACGCCTCATATGCGAAGCGTTGAGGTGGGTACTACTGTCACTTCGCGCAAAACATCTGATTTTTCAATTTTTCTTTTATTACCTTTCAAATAATATTCATGATTAGGTATAATAAAAAAATGTAATGAGATTCACATGTCATTAGAGTTGCTTTGTCCAATTCAAATGAGGGTTCTCACTTCGTAGCACAGCTTTTTCTATAGGTAAGTAAATCTAGATATCAAGTAAAAGAGTCTTACAAGATTCTGTAAAATATGATTATTTTCCGTTAACATGGTTTGCCGTTTGTATAATTTGTAAAAAGATCCCACTATCACAAAAACTACGGATATCGTCGTCTTGTAGGTCATTTTGAGGCTTTGAATATTTTTTATCACAACAAAAAATATTAAATACGAAACTTATTATAATAAATCACTTCAGTGTATAACACAATAGGGACATTCATGATACCGTTTTTTCAATTGCATTCAGGATATTTTTCGAAATAATTTGGACAAGTATCGATATTGTTATAAAATGAACCGCACTAAACTTCGAATTTAGAATCCATCAAGTATTGGTGTTTTGATTTATTATACAGAATAAACAAATAGGTAAATATTTTTGATTACACTCTTGTTATAAAAATCCGTTTATATTTAAAACAACTTGAACCATTTCTGATTGCCTATATAAATAAAAAACTACTCGGGCAACTAATTAAAAATAAAAAACACTACAGTTATTGCTACCGAAGAGGCAATCTCAGGTCATACTTACAAGCACTAGATAAAAATGTCCGGATATTTTTCGGTCTAACGGCTATAAAAGCCGGTTAGCCTACAGAGTCGGACTTGATTAATATTTCTTTTTTTATTTTATTTATTTCTTCGCTTTTATTCAGTCTGTGCTTTTCTTTCTTAAGGAATTGTAATCACGATGTGTATTTGTGTACAACTGTTGAATAATTACAGTCTTATTTTCAATTATTATATAGCGAACAATTAATGTTTTTAAGGGCCGATTTTTCAATGCTTGGATAAAACTTATCCGTCCTTAATTTTAATACGTTTTTAAAATGGTAGTTTTATTATTCGACGAATAAGTTTTAACCAATGATTGAAAAATCCGCCCTAAGCGAACTAAAATTCATCGATTTTTGATTAAAAACAAATATAGACGCATAATAATTACAGTCTTGTTATTCTACAAATATTATAAACACGTAAAGTTGTATGGATGTTTGTATGCTGCTGAACGGATTTTGATGATAGGTACGTGATTAGTGATACAGCTTAATATGTACCTATCAGAATAAAACATGAGCTATAAAAATACTCGCTTTTTCTCG
>CAJQZN010036677.1:0-29568 GCA_907164685.1 Colias eurytheme | reverse complement strand
ACCTATCAGAATAAAACATGAGCTATAAAAATACTCGCTTTTTCTCGAGTGAAAGCGGGCGGCACAGCTTACATAGTTAGTAATAAGATAAATATTAATTTCATATATATATATTTATCGAGAATGTTTTGTAATATAAACATTCGATAATACCTAATAGCTGTTCTGCACAATAAATGTAGCTGTATTATTTATTAAGTACCTACATTAAACAAATAAATATTCAAAATAAAAATAACACAATTATTAGATATTAATAGTGTGTTTGTTTCCGTAACAATTATTAAATCATACACAAGTAGGGAATCTTACCTTATATTAATAATTATACCTATAGCTACTGCTATTTATTTCACGATAGTACCTGAATAAAGTCTCAAACTTACCTTCCACATCTCGTTTCAATAACCAATCTGTAAATGAACTATATCACAAAATAATTCATACAAAACATAGCTATCTAAAGCCAAGTACACACAGTAGTCGCAACTTAACAAAACCGACTGTAAAGTTCGTCCCAGCGCATTGGTCGTCCCTTGTCCTCCCACCGCCACCCCTTGGTTCCGAATTAATTGCAATCAAAAGGAAGGACACGAGTGTAGTCCGACCCTAACTTTGTGTGCCATGTTGAAAATTTGCTTGCCGAGTCCGTTTGTTGATGTGTGCGTTGGTGTTGCGCGTGTGTGCGTTGAGATTGTCGTATTGGTTATTGATAATTATATTTTATTGATAGAATGTTTTTAGTTAAATATTGTATGGATAATTAACGGTAAATTAAAACGATGTTAACAATATATTTTTTTCAATCGTCTTTCTGCTACATAAATTGGCATAGTTATGGTTTATTTCTTTCTTTGATAACATTTTTATTTTTAAAATTTGTCTATATTATGTTTATGTAATTTTGTATTTTCATGATACTTTTGTTAAGTTTGAAATAAATAATTCAGTTTGTCATACTTATATTATAATTTACACAAACTATCAATATTTGATATAATTTAAAATAAGTATAAGTACCTACATCCAGAGGATATTCCTTTTTCAGAATCAAAACAAACTCCCTTTGTAGTGTAAAACGAGCAAGTTATTAACCAAAAACTAGCCATAATCGAGATCGCTATCAATACGTAAGAAAGCGTTCATATACGATTCTCGGAAACTCCATTAATATTTCACAATCCTCCAAACTGGGGTCCTTTCTAAACAGCCTATGGTCTTCTAAAGTTATTCTAACTTCGGAGTTCGGAAGGTTACGCTCTGGGAGCGTGCAAAGATTACTTTAGGATGAGGGGAACCTTATCTACAACTTACATATATTAGGCTTTTTGATAACACTAAAACATATTGTTTAAGTAAAGTCCCTTGGGTGCTCATTTATCTTAATGACGTACGAATTGTTAAGCCTCTGTTAGAGCTTGTATGGATGGATATGCTTTTCATATTGTATTAGTAGTTTTTATGGTATTTTTGAAACTATTAAAATAAATCTCTTTGACATAATGATTCGTTTACTTTGTGCAGACTCTTCTTTTTTAATTACAACAATTTTTTTGGTTAAACTTTACCTAATATATGTGTATAAACTAATTGAGTTGGTAGATAAAAAAAAACACATGAAAAAGAGTGCAATCAGGGAGCTTTACTTCCTTAAAAATAAATCTATCATTAAAACAATATTTAATAGAACATATTACATAGGTATTCACACATTTTTGCATGACCATATCTTTTGATACTTCGGACGTTTAAGCTTATAGAAGCGTTGATACCATTTGCAACTACTGTCTTTGTTGTGGTGACCATGATTCACTTCAAATTAAGATATTAAAATATATTTTAGAGGATTTAAATTGAAGGTATTTCGATTATTTAATTATTATTTTTTTTGTTACAGATACCTAATATGGCGGCTGATTTCTGGGAGATCATGAAAATGACGATGAAGAAATAATGAAAAATGCTTATAATATAAGCCGGATAATATGGCAATAGTTATTTAAAAGTTTAGAAATGTTACCTATTCATTCTTCATAATTTATTGGCAAAAAGTAAAGGCAACATCGCGATTGGTAAGGGATTTGCAATAAAAAGTTAATAACAATGTACCTAAATCAATATACCTAGGTATCGTTGATAATAACTTGTATAGATTTTTTTATAAATTCAAATATCTCATTCATGTGCAAGTAACAAGTTAATAAATTGAATACCTACCTATACTTTCTAGTCACTAGTGCATTATATATTCGATTCAAGCGTTCATAATTCTTTTACCACATGTAAAAAGACAAGTAAATCATTAATTACATGAAAAAGACAAGTAAATCATTTCTATTTAGATTTTACAAAAACCAGTTGTTCGTAATTAAGGCAATACCTAGATTTATATCAGTACTTAAAACTCCGAACGCCCAGTCACCCCACCACTCATGTATACGTAGCCAAGTCGAGGCAACGAGATTTTGACCAATTTACAGCGTGCCAAGTGGAAAGATAAGCTAATACGGCTTAGCAGGGGCTCTATTGGAAAACTAATTTTGCATAAATACATGCTCGTTGTGATTACTGATGGCTTTCCATTATCATATACTGATGACTTGTGAATGGGTTGATGAGTTTATTTTTTGCCATTTTGAGCTACTGTGTTGCTTTGCGAGTAAACAAGTGTACCTAACAAAGATTTGTATCTACATAAATAGTTGTTGAAATCTTAAAAGATTTGTTAAGATACTAAAATAAAATAATTACCTATGTGACTACAATTTTTATGGGTAAATAAGTTCGGAAATAACACGACGAATTACTTTTTAAAGATATGCTCTATATGGTAGAGTTCGATGAATTACTAAAAATATCATCCCGAGTAGAAAAAATGTATGAATGAACGTCATGTTTTAGCGAAATTAAACAGAAACTTTCGATATACCTTAATCTATATAGCGGACTAATGACTCGAAGGCACGCGCCTGGCCGAGGGGTGACCAGCAAGGGACGAAAATTTCCTAAAGGGTTACCCTAAAACTGGGGACGAGCGATAATTAATGCCTTAAACGATTGTTCATTCAGCTAACACAATGCGAATTTCGACTCTAAGTACTGAGAAATAAAGCCCAATGTTTGGTCAGATGTTTCGCAACGTTTGGTCCAATTTTATAGTCAGGGGTGGCAAATAATAAGAGGTTTAGGTACATACGAAGTTGGGAGCGAGTTGTTGATGAATGACACTCCACGGACCCATTGCCCTTCGGATGTTTTAAGTGGGTTGGGATAAGAAATGTCGGATATCTAGTGAAATATTTGTTGGGTGTGTGGAGTCAGATATTGTGTTTGTCTATCGCAAGTAATTAATATGTAAAGTTGGTGATATTGCTTTGTTCTGATTGTTGATCTGGGAGGTCTGCTTTCAATGGCGTGACGATTTAACCTATGCCAGTTTATTGCTAGCTATATACACGTGACTTCGCTTGCGTTAAGTGAATGATGTGGAAATAAAATTAAAAAATTGTATTTAAGGTCTCGGTATCATCATAGTCAATTTTTTACGATAGATCTTTTTCGCAATGAAGTTAAAGGAAAAAAGACTTCATTTTTATGCTCATAATTACGTTAAACACATTATTAAAAGAAACATTTATTACATCAAACGCAATAAACACAAATGCATGGTAAAATCTTCACAAAGAAATGAAACACTACACAACTCATTACAAGAACGACACACGTTAACAAACAGAAATTAGCTAAACCGTGACGTAGTGAGGTTTTTATAATCTACGATGAGTAAGACTTATTACATAACCCTCCACCGCTATGATGACTTGAACATATGTCAGGGGTCCACATTAGCCCGGCTAATTATCACACTTTGACAATAAGCCCCAACTTTCCTAATTGCTCGTTAGTATTTGATAGCGTAAGGGTTAGCTGTCATATTTTTGAAGTTTGCGGCTAAATTATCATCACTGTGATGTTGCCAGTTGGAAATTTATTTAACTTCATAGGAAAGGTAAATGGGAATGTACTTTGAAATATTGCAGTTCTATTCTTGATAGAATTCCCTTGCGAGAAAATATATTCAAGATTTCTAAAGTTTTTTTTTTCATCAATGTTGTTAATTTTTATCTGTAAATAGTTGAGTGACCGGTTTTTATTGGTACCTTACAATGTTTTAGTTTGTATTAATAAATTTTCCTTGATTATGTAACGTAATAAATATACATAATATGTAATGAGTAGGTACCCAGCCCGGTACTGAAAGATATATTTATATTTATATTTATCTCACGAGAGTCGGATATAAAAATAATAGTTTAAAAACGTTTAATCCGCTTCCTCATTAAGATGTATCGCGGCACAGATAACGGAGTTTGTACTCCCACATATAGAGCTATACGACAAAGTTAGCAAGATATGTGGCGAAACAACTTCAGACGTAAATAAACACCAAATTCTACCCAGAGGCGCAGTAACACATTAGAATTTTAACTCCGCGCTTCTGTAACATTAACCAATTCCAATCACGACTAAGATCCGCATATTCCAAGTTCGTAGAAAGGGACGGAGGAGGTGTTGTACTAAATCAGAGAAGGATGGTCGTGAGCTTCTACATGGGTCTGACATAATGATATATTAATTTCTGTCGCGAGCTCCCATTGTTTTGGTAGGTATTTTACGATGTGACGCATGGTCATTATGTTTTCATAGTTCCATAAAGGCTTGAATTTCAATGGCGTCTGCTTGTCGTTTAGTGCTTTGTGCGTTTAATGATCGAGTTATATGCGATATGATGAATTGGGCGATTATTTACTTGATATTTTGTGGGGTTTGTTGGGTAATCAGTAATTTTGTTTTGTATGGAAATGCTTCCGCATTATGTATAGTCCTCTTCACGTTTACATAAAGACCTTCTGAATGATCAAATCTGCAATATTACGTACAATATTGGACTTTTGTTCAAAATCTAGCTAATGATTGCAAACCTGTGTTACATCATAATATAAAATGCGACATTTTGAACCTCTCTGTGCATTTAAATAACTCATCCATATGAAATAAATATTATGATAATAATAGAAATAATTACATCGTTCATATGAAACTAATCATATGTATTATAGGTAATACGAGAGCTTTTCAATTTAACCGTCAGAAGTTAGCATCACACTATAATTGTCGCATTATGTTTATTTATGAAGTGCGTTATCTTATATTAATTAATACAACATGTTATCCTTTATCTCTACAGCTTCACTGGCACGGAAAGCTTTAACATTGATATCCTTGTTTCTTCCCTTTCAATTTAGATTAACGATAATAATGATGCCATAGTTATCTATGGAATAAATACTACTGTTATAACCCTATCGTGTTAAGGAATTAATAATTATATTATACTATATATTATTAAGGAATAAGGAATTAAAAACAACTGCAAAGTGTGCGAAACGCCGGGATAGTAAATTAATAATATAATTAAAAAATCGCGTTTCAAATTAATATACATTTTAATTTTTAAATGTTTAATATTCGCGTTAAATCAAACACAAGAAGATATTATTAATAATTTTTTTAAACTCTTATATGATTTTAAAACGCGTTTCCTAGATATTTTTAACAGTTACAACGTAAAAACGTATTTATATGTCAAGCAACTTAGTAAAAATTGTTCAACAAAAAAGCCTAACATCAAAGCTCACACGAAACATAGAACGCAATTAACAAAGCGTTACAAAAACACATCAATGTACTAGCATTAAAACAAGTACGTTTGTTAGTTGTATCAATACGCAAGCAAGCAGCGTCTCGCAGTGACACTTTGTCGAGTCACTTTTTAATTAGCGTATTTCTCTTTGTAGCGGTCTCTTGCAAATTAGCCTCTGATGTGAAGTACGCCGCAAAGCGAAGGCTGCCCTCTTTTCCGAGCTTTACAGTTGGCATTAGCAAATTACAGCTGTATCTGCTGTGATGTATGCTATTGGATCTTTGATGTGTTTGGTAACTATTAATTGTTTAATATGCTCATAGGTATGTCTTTTTGAGAGGTGTTATTATTAACGTAAATGGAGCAGTTGAAGATCTTTTCTCGCAATACCTTATTTTTAGAAACAAATCAATAATTATTGTGTAATATAAAAGAGAGAGAGAGAGAGCAAAAGGTTAGTTCCACATGATTAAAGCAAGTAGAAGAGTGCAGTTTTAGGTTCATTAATTTCGTCGTGTAATCGATCTATATACAGGGTGTCCCAAAAAGTAGTGATGAACGGAAGCTGGGAGATAGAGGACCAAGAGGGCTATCCGAATCACCCCCATGTATGTTATGCGATTTTTCGTATTTTCGGAGTTTTCAGACATTAAAAAGACAACTTTTTACGGTGATGTCGCACTTGCATTGAGCAACAGCGGGGCTATTTTAAAAAAATTCTGGTAATTAAACACCTATTTATTGGTTTTAATGATCATCATGTTAATAAAAATTTTGCACTTACCACATTTAGATTTCAATTTTTCGATTGAAGCCTTCAGAATAATAAAATGAAATTTTTAGGGTAGCTACCTGATCGCTAGAGCAAGTTTTTAAAAGCCAAATGGAAAACCTTTTTTATGTGATTTTATTTTTTTATGGGCCCTTGAAGTTATGAACATACTGGGTAATTTTATCTTTCTTGGCATTTAATTCTTTTTTTTATTCCATTCGAAGATCTAACGATAGTAAATGTTACCATACTGAATTGGCCTATCTTTCAGCTTAGCACACAAAAAAAATCAAGCATCTAGCGCAATAATTCACGTCACCATAAATAAAAATCTCATCGTACTCGGCGATAGATGAAAAATTGAAAAAAATGTAATAACTCCGAAAATACGAAAAATCGCATAACACACATGGGGGTGATTCGGATAGCCCTCTAAGTCCTCTACCTCCCAGCTTCAGTATATCACTACTTTTTGGGACACCCTGTATAAGTTATCGATATATAGTTATCTATAAGTTAATTCAAAATCATATTATCTATATGCGAGGTATTTAACGTAAAGAAACAGTAAAGAATCCTTAATTATATGCACCCATGAAAAGTTTCAATGCAGACACACAAGCTATCCATTTTCCAGTTAAAATAGACAAAGACCCTACTCAACAACTTAAGATGTTCATAATTGCTGTTTTACAAGACTCCTGTGTGACCAAGAACAAGCCTTACAGTTTCAGCGATGGTCGGATCCGCTTTTAAAGATGAAATGTTTTGAATGAAAATGTTCAAGATTTGTGAATGCTATAATTGTTTGAGCGTCTTTGAAATGAAGCTGTGCTAGGTTGTACACTTGAGAAACCTTTCTGTGGGTAATCATTTCAGTAGCTGGGTCAAGAAATTGATTATACAAGAGTCTGTGAATGACGGTCTGTATTTTAGCCCAGCATTGTTTAATGACGTTATTGTTTAGTGAAACCATTGTAAAAGGAGTTCACAATACAAATAACTGTAAGAAGTGTCTATAGTGGTTAATATTTAACAAAACGCATTAGACTGTGAAGTGATATGTTTTAAATATAAAGCTCTAACTTCATAAAATACTCGCAATGAATAAAAATAAGTAAAACCTTAAGAATACATAATTTTCATTGAAGGAATTATATTCCTCAATCGTTACACCACCAGACTATTTTCATTCCAATAATAATATTTTTAGATACATATTTAAAACTATATACATTAAGATTATAATTATTTTAACAAATCCCTACTACTTCTTCGTATAAATTCTCATTCACTATTAATTTTCAGTTACAGTTATGTACTATAAAACTTAAGATACCAATGATCCAGAAACTACATAATCCATTCACAAAAACACAAAACGAATCCAACAATCGGCATATACCAGCTTATTATAATCGTAACAAGGTATTCAAGATGTCTAAAGGAAATGATGTGCAGTCTGTAATGAGCCTCCGATGTGTTGAATGTAGCTGCAGCGTTACAGACACAACAAAAGGCTTGCTTCATGATTTTCAAAGGAAAAATACGGCTCTAATACAACGCTATGGAAACTTGATCGTAATGATGTTCCGTTGTTAGTTTGTTCGCGGAATGTAGAGCTTTTATTGTGTTCTTGTAAAGAACGACTTTTAATGGGTAATACTTATTGTGACTGACTCGGTTTTGTGGTAACATGTGCCCAGATCTATAATGACTGTAAGAACGTTACAAGGCACGGGATTTATGATTATTAAATGGTACATTATTTTTTATTTCAGAGGTAGAGGAAAATTCGCGGCGATTATAAAATTACAGCGTCTCCATCTTTTTATTTTCTCATTAGGTATGTAAAAAAAAGCTTCTGCCATCAATCCATGTATAGTAATTTTAAAGATGTGAATGTCACTTTGTCTGCCGGATATTTTTATCGGATATTTTCTACTTAAATTCTGTAATTGTACTGGTGATAGAATTTGTATTCGAAAACGGCTGAAATTGAAATAGACAACTAAATTTGTATTTGATGTTCTAAAACGTAGTAGATATACCTGCATAATTATTTAAGAAAATTTCCATGAAACAGTATCACTCATACTTGTTAAAAACTATTGCAACTTTTTTAAACGTAGGTGGTACGTTCTATTTTGTTCTATAAGTACTATAAATAATATCTAAAGATTGGAAACCTTATTTTTACCTCAAATTTTATATTTTAAAGCAAAAATGAAATATTGTATATGTTGTATTTCAGAATCACGTATTGTCGCGGCGAATGGGGAAAGCATCAAGAATTAAAAGCCTTTTAATGACAGCCTGCCCGGAGCCATCGGCTTTGGGTGGTTTCATGCAACAGGAACAGTTTTAACATATGTATTTAAATTGTGTTTGAAATAATTTCGATGTTTGCGATTATAATTTAAATGTAATTTCAATATGCTTATTATATCAACATGTAACGCATGCCTCTACAATTTTCACAGCAGTAAAACACTTCAAAACTTGAAATTATTGTTAAAAATATTATAACGAACTGTTATAGATGGTGTTTTTTTATATTAAATCATAGAATTATTCAAATATAGGTATTATAATGTTTTACATGAAGTTATTTTTAAAATTGTACTACTTACTGCGTTAAAATATTATCTTTGGCATTAGGCTAATCTAAAATCTAGGCATTAAATTACTTAATGTATTTATTAAATAATTTATTTCAAATTGACTAGATAATTTGTAATTTATAAAAAAGTAGAGATGCAAATAGCATAATATGTCTTAGTTTTATTTATGCTTAACAATTAAGTAATGTACCTGAGTATTTATTTATAAGTCGTATTGGAATATAAAACAATGAAAATTATACACTATTTCATATCATCGATATTTAAATAAAAAATGATATAAAAATAATTGTAAAATAGCATAATTTATTAAGTTTTTATTTATTTTTAATTTTCTTAGCGCACTCTCTCGCATACTCCGTCCCTCTGAGTGCTGCAGGCTTCTTAAACCATAGATGTTTTATCGGCGTACAATGCTGTATAGCTGGCAATCGATTGTAAACAATTATTCTTTAAACCGTTGTATGTTGCATTATTATGGAAGCTCTATATGTATTTCAAAAGCTCTATATATAATAGCTTTCGATATATTTCATACCATTGTATTTTAGAACTTTCTAGAACGGTGTATTAATTCTATGTATGTTTAATTGTATCTAATTATTAATAATATTAACTGTTAATTATCATGTGTTTATAAATGATTAAACAAAAGTATAATATACATATTTATAGTTGGGCTTGTTTAAAGTATTTATTTACCTACTGGACTTTGCTTAGATCTCACTTAATTATCTAAGGCACGTGATGATCTTTCAGTTTATAAAATAACCATACAATTGTAAATTCAACGAAATTTCTAGATTTTTTTACAAGTGAAGAGTATGAATATGTAGTTATATGGATAATATATTTTTTTATCCTGACATAGTATTTAGTTATTGATTAATACAATTTTAAAAGTTTATTCTCTGTAAGCATTGTAACAAGCTGTTTGTTAATAGGTATAAAACAAACAATGTAAATGTAACCTCACCGAAAGATAAAAAAGGGAATTTCGCGAACACCAAACAGGCGAGATGACAAACATAACAGATCTAATTAGGATCTAAGGAATGCTAAAAGAGGTTGCGGTACAATTGAAATGATCCAACATTAATTGGCACATCGCCACGTGACGGTACAATCAAAAGCGAAAGAGGTACAATCGGGAAAAAAGTGGCAATTCCACGACCACTCAGTGTTGTAGCATTGCGCTAATTAAGGTCCCACAATCAAGGTACGATACATTTTTAGGATTCCGTGTTGTGATTAGTTGTATGCAACTGAAATGGTAACTATTTCATAATGATTGCAAATATTCGTTAATAAATTTAATGTAAACCAAAATTCATTAAAAGATAAGGGTAAAATTATAAAAAGAGAATTATCACAGAGACACAAACATAGTAATTCTTCCAGAAAGTAAGTCTTAAGTCTTGTAACAATATTATCTGCTGTAGCCTGTATGATTTGAAAAAAAAAACATGTATTTCTGGTATAGGTATTCACAAATTTATTATAATGTAATAAGATTTATTATTATTGATATATTATATTCATATAAGACTTATAATCAATCAATCATTTAATTTATAATCAAACATTAGTATGGGCCTCCATATTTTGTAGCTTTTTAGTCTCTGGAAAATATATTTCTAGCAACACAATTATTTTAACACTCCCTACATCTACAAAAGTAATACAGACGAATATCATACAGAACCTTATTTAGCTCAGATGCAATAGTGACGATTGCTTTTTTTGTTAGCACCAGTATCAAAAGGCTTCTAATTGGTAATTTACACTGCGCGCATAAGGCTGCACTCGTGAAAGCACTCGATGTCGCCATTTTTTATTTCAATCGCAGACAACACGTACGAATGGTTAATCATAGATGTTTTATTATTGAATTATTGCAGGCGTGACATTTCACATGACGTTTCAATGGGAGTTCTTCAATTATCAATTTGCTCACCGATTTAACTAGAACAATTGGCGTTTTTAATTGGTTACGCTGGGAGGTAAAATATAACTTGGAAATTGTAAAAATGTTGTTAGCTACGGAAAGTACTTGGTGGTAATTACATGTTTGTTGGATTTTGTTGTTGATATTTGAATACTATTTTATTCTACTTATTGGTAAATATTAACGCCTATAATTAGTGCCTTAAAATTAACAGATTTGTCGAGATGGTCGAGTCCTAGTACTACAACAATTAACCCTTAAATGGGTTAATCATTAATTTATAATTATATAGGTACCTATAAGGTACATCACACGGAATTAAATTAAAAGATTTACCAACAAAAAAAACGGTTTATTAAAAAAGAAGAAATGACAAAAATACATCTAACATGTCTAATTGATAAAGCCAATCATTATTCAAATGTAACAAGAAACTTCAAAGGAATGTTCCTCTGACGAAGACTTGGCCTCAGCTGGACTTACTGAAGCACGTATATTTACTAATTTATATCTATTGAGATACAATTGAATAGTCTAGCCGGATTTGCACGTTGTATTGCATATTTGCAATTGTATATCCATTGCGTTTTGGTGTTTTCAATAAAAGAGAGAATTTACATTCATGAAAAAAATTGGGTAAGTAGGTACTTAATTATTATCAGTAAATAAATTATATAATTGCCTGCAAAATTTATTTGAATAAATGGAGGTAGTAATATTTAGTAATGCAGGCACCTATGGCACCATTTAATTAATTATAATAGAGTTTTAGGTTATCCATAATATTCAACATATTTAACGAACGAGCACTCATTCCATAAATACACCTAGGTATAATTAATAACAATATTTGTACCTTCCGGCTTCCATTAAAAACCCACAAAATTGATCGATGCTATCTAAGCTACAGCACGCCGCGGCCGTCAACAACAATTATTTCGTACAACAATTTGTCATGTTACCCCAGCGTTTTAGTGTTGACAAAACTTTATTACCGAAAATTTGACTACATTACATCAATATTTTTTGTACGAGCCCACCGCGACGGTCAAAAGAATGATCTAGTTTTAACCCTAAAATGCGTACCTTCAATGGAAACGAGTAATTCCGGTTTTCGGGATTATTCGACCCATGTTAATTTCATTATTGTTGATCGAATTTCGTGTTTGTACGTAAAATAATGACCCTTTATGAAGAAGGAATAAAAGTAAAAAAAGTATATTGCTCTATATAGGTATTTATTTTACAAGAGATTACTTTTATAAGTTCTAAAAACGCGTGAAATCACAATACCTAGGTACCATATTTTACATTACTTTCACTATGAAGTTACTAAAATACTGACATTTATTTTAAATATTCCTATTTAAATCAATGCACATTACACATGTTATCTGAGAATTATAGCAGAATAGTATTAAATTCAACTGCCTACAGAAAAAAAAATTAAATAAAAAAAATTGTAAAACTAAAAGTTAAAATAAAATTAGGTAGTTACCTAATTACTCCGATGACTATTACCTATATTTTCAAAATTAAAATTAATGAGCATTATTTCTATTATACCTATTGGCCACATAAAGTCTGGCAGGAAGAATGGCAACTCCAGTACAATCCCCCTTAATTTACTCACTAGCCTGTAAATATACTCTGTGATAAATTCCTCTCAACCGCAGCATTAAAACAAAACAGCGTAGCTTTTAAGTCTTCAGTAAAATAAGTACACTGGCAGCACTCAACCATCGACACACGGAACGATATTAAAAATTCAAAATTAGAATACGGTAAAACAATAGCCAACATTCGTTCACTTTGCAGACGCAGTCCGTCTAGAACAATGGTGACCCATTGTTAGCACGTCCATTTTGAATGAACAATATGGCGGGCGTTCCGAATTCGAAACAAACACGGTTTGAAACAATGCTCTCTAATCTCTGAAAGGGTTAAATGCACACTATTGGTCAACTCAGCTCCCTTCGAAATATGAATTGTCCGCGCTGTTAGCAACTATTCGCGCTCTTTTAATTGTTTAAAACTAAAATGGCGGTCTTTATTTTAATTTTTAAGACGCTTGAATTGCCCGTTCTACCTCATAATAATTGTACCTACGACGGTAAGAGTGATCCTTTTTGTGTACCGCTGTAAAGTTACTTTAGTGTGCTGGAAACTGTAAATTGATATCTACTGTTTATATTGTTTTGTGTATTTAAAATGATTAATTTGTATTTAGTACACGTAAATAAATACATTATATAGATAATAATTTACTCGTATACATTTTTACTTGAGTTACCTACCTCATATTTTTTGCGTATTCTTAAATATAAAAGATCTAAATTGTATCTATTTTAGCGAAATAATTTCCCATACCAATAAAAATATAGAAAAGTTAATTTAAAAATAATGACATCAAAGTAAAACTCGTTAAATGTTTCAAATAGAGGTGTTGTTTTAATTACATTATCAGGCGAGCACACGCGACCCTTCTCAGGATGAAAGACATTCAAATAATAGAGTTTAGAGAAAAGTAGATATTGTACAGTCACGCTGTGGAAATGATGCGTCAGTTTAATTTATGTACGCAAAAGTGTCCCTTATACACGTATGAAAAGAGACTGTTATTGGATATTTGTGAATAATTATAAGATTTATTTCGATTGCTCGTGTGGAATGCAGTTGCTTATAAATTACTTTGGGTTACAGGAAATTAATATTTAGTTTTCAGGACAATTTATTTTGCGTTTACATACACGCATAACCTTTTATTATTATTAATAGAGAAACTTAAAGTTTTTCATTTTTCTTGATATCATTTTTCGCAAAATTCTGATGTAAAAAACATTTCGAATTGTCTGTAAAAAATGTGAAGTTGTACAAAAAATGACGCTCACATAGTAGCGACATACATAAACACTTTAATTATTAATAAATTTATTAATTAATTTTTAATTAATAAATTTTTAATTAATTAATAAATTATTAATAATTCTAGCCCTAAGCTAGATTTAAACTAGTATATAAGACAACAGCTAAGCAGTGTTTTTCCATTGTGCATCAAAATATTCAAGGCTTGGCTAGCAAATTGTTAGAAATAGAATTGTTTCTGAATGATAACAATATTAAAATATTTTGTGTAACAGAACATTGGCTTAAACAATGTCAGTCGTTAGTAAATATTGAAAATTACAAATTAAAAAGTATATACTTTAGGACACAGGCTATTCACGGAGGTTCTGTTATTTTTGTACATGATAGTGTAAAATGTAAAGAACGAACTGACATTGTTAGTCTTTCTGTAGAACGGACCATTGAATTGTCCTGTGTGGAGCTGGAGCGTTATATTATTGTTTGCGTTTATAGACCCCCTTCCAGTGACTATAATATGTTTGAGACAGTCATGGAAGAAATATTAAAGCGTCTAAGCAGGAGTAAAAAAAAAGTTATAGTATGTGGTGATTTTAATATTGATTTACTTTTACAAACACAAACGGCTACACGAATTGTTAATTTGTTTCAGTCATTTAATCTATATAAACTTTTTAACGAACCCACACGAATTACACCTACTTCTGCAACTTGTATTGATAATATATACTGTGACTGCATCTGTTTAGAGAAAAATATTCTCAATACATTGACTTCGGATCACTGTGGCCAGAAAGTAGTTTTTGAATGGGATTGCATACCTACATTTAAAAGGATTAATGTTAGGCCTATAACTAAAAAAGGCATTAATAAATTTAGAAATAATATTAATAAAAACCTGCCCGTACTAAATGATCAATCCTATCCTAATAGTCCTTGTGAAATGTTTAAAAATCTTTTTAATTTAGTACATAAAGAATTTGAAAAAATATTTAAAGTTAAATCTTTAAATATTACCAAGGATTTACCATTTAGTAAATGGGCGACAGCTAGTATACATAGGTGCAGGAACATTCTTTATGAATTATATGGTATGAAGCAATATAATAAAGACCCATCTTTTCTTAGTTATGTTAGAAATTACTCAAAAATTTTTAAAAAAGTTTGTTTCACTGCAAAGCGTTTGTATATCAAAGAAAAAATACGCGACTCTGATAATAAAGTTAAAACAGTTTGGTCAATTATTAATGGTGAAATGGGTAAAAGCAAATCAAGTAATACCATAAAACTTGTAAATAATGACAGGGTTATTGACAAAAGTGCTGATGTTGCGCTTGCTTTTGAAGAATTCTTCAGTAGTGTCCCTGCTACTATTACTAATAGTTTAAATTCGTCTTCAGCACTTGCAGAGACCTTTTTGAGGGACCATGTTGCGGAGTGCAGTACATTATTTGAATTACGACACGTAACTGCTAATGATATTGTTACTGCCTTTAAGACGCTTAATCTTAAAAATACTTGTGATCTTTGGGGAATGTCCGTAAATTTAGTTAATAATATAATAGAAAATATTGCGAAAAATTTAGCTTCCATATTTAATAAGTGTTGTGACTATGGTACATTTCCTAATTTACTAAAGCTTAGTAAAGTTATACCTTTATTTAAGAAGGGCGATCAAGAAGACTGTAACAATTATAGACCTATCTCTATTTTACCAACATTAAGTAAGGTATTCGAGAAGTTAATATTAAACCAATTGAGTAGTCATTTTGCAAATAATAATTTACTGCACACCAAACAGTTTGGTTTCACAAAGGGGCGCTCAACCACAGATGCTGGAGTTGCACTTCTAACACATATATATAAGGCATGGGAAAACTCAAAAAATGCTCTAGGGATATTTTGTGACCTCTCCAAGGCATTTGACTGCGTTGAACATTGTACTTTGTTACGTAAACTTAATCACTATGGAATTAAAGGAAAAGCCCAGAACCTCATAGCGTCATACCTGCATGATAGGATACAGACTGTAGTTGTTAATGGAGAACGTTCTAGCGGTGCGTCAATTAACATTGGTGTTCCACAGGGGTCAATTTTAGGTCCCTTCTTGTTCTTGGTATATATCAATGATCTTCCCTATTATTTGCAGGATAGGTGTGAAATAGTTCTGTTTGCAGATGATACCTCATTAATTTTTAATGTGGATAGGCATGATCCAAATGTTGACGAAGTGAACAGTGCTCTTTTACACATATCTGAATGGTTTACTGCCAATAATTTATTATTAAATGCCAAAAAAACCACTTGTGTTGAATTTTTACTTCCTAATGTAAAAAAGTTGAACAGAGATATTACCTTGAACGGGGAGGTATTGCATCCTACTGAGTCTACTGTATTTCTAGGGTTAACATTGGACGAGAAACTACAGTGGGGAGCCCATGTCAACACCGCTGCAGGTAAGCTCAGTTCTGCTGCATATGCAGTCCGAAAAATAAGGCATCTCACCGATGAAGATACGGCCAGATTGGTTTATTTCAGCTACTTTCATAGCATTATGTCCTATGGAATTCTACTGTGGGGCAGGGCTGCAGATATAGAAACTATATTTATCTTACAGAAAAGAGCCATTCGCTCTATATATAATTTACGTGCTCGGGACTCACTAAGAGATCATTTTAAGAATACTGGTATCCTTACTGTACCATCACAGTATATATTTAATAATATTTTGCATGTACACAAAAGCTCTGACTTACACACAAGAGTAGGAGATAGACACGATTATGGCACAAGGAACAAGAATAGAATTGAAATGCCATTTTTCCGATTAGCTAAAGTTAAAAATTCATTTATGGGTCAAGGTATACGCTTATACAATAGAATTCCTCATAATATTAAAGAGTTTAGTAGTACTAAATTTAAAACTTACATAAAAAATGTACTAGTTCAGAGAGCGTACTACAGTATTCAGGAATATATGGACGATAAAGACCCATGGAGGGTTGTCGCGTAAAAACCACAGGACAGTTCTTTGGCATATTATGTAGTTAGGTAGATATAAGTTACATATTATGTAAATTTATTGACATTATTTAAAAGAGCAACTATGGAGTTTCTTGCCGATTCTTCTCCATAGATACTGCTTTCCGAATCGGTGGTAAATGTTAAAATACTATGTAATGACGATTCGAAAGTGCTACTAAATAGTAGTCTAATTGAATAAATGAATGTTTGAGTTTGAGTTTGAGTTTGAAAATATCTACATACCTACTTGACAATGTTAAGTATTCTGCAGGTATTAACTTAACATCCTTGGTTAAAACTTATTGTGGTATTAACCACAGAATACCTAATTAATAGTAGCTAACGCTACAAAAACACATCCAAAATTTTACAGTAATACTAGGCAGATAACATTAAAATAGTATCATACACAATAAATAATTCTACGTGCTGAAGCTGAAGAATATTTAAGCAAAAAAAATATCAACCCAGGATCACCGTCCTTACGCAGATATTCCGGCGAAAATTTTCATGGTAACATTATATCCCTACATTAGGGCTAAGTGATAGCGTCACATTTGTTGGATTAATTCATCATCTCAATTGCTCGGCCAGACTGATGGCTCGCACCCCCGCCCGCCCACTCTATTTTACTATGTTTTTGGTATATAGGCTTTTTATTGAAAATATTTTGAAGTTTAAATAACGATAAGTAGAAGGAACGTTAGTTTGTTTAATTTAGTTGAGTTTATATTTATCATAACTATAATTTACATATTTTGATAAAATAGTAGAGAAAGTAGGTATAAGATATACCTACCTACATTGAAAATATACCTAATGAGAGGAATGAATGAATGCACAATCGTTTAATACAAACTTTTGGGTTTATATTATAAATGTTAAGTATAAATATGTATTTAATTATATCGGTAACGATAACAGTCTGAAATACCCAACTTAATGGATCGAATTCGTAATACAATTTTTATACAATAGTTCCCAAACTAACTCAAGAACAATTTAAAATACACATAATTTAATTATCATTAATATATGTAAACTAATACAAAGTTAATGCGAGATCTGAAATTACTTTTCAAGAAATCAGAGCAACCCTTGAATCTAATTACCAAGTCGCTATATCAATTTTAGCCAAGTTCCAACTTATTCGGCGCGCGTGAAAACTCGCACACATTGTTATTTGTGCCAAAAACTTTGGATACCGTAAAACATAGAACTTATTCAAAGGGCAAATCAGTGCTTAGTTGCGCTAGCGCCCTTTGCCCCAACCCCCTCCCCCTCCGTCCCTAGTCCCTCCGCCCACCCTCCCGACAGGACAGCGAGTGTAAGGATAAATGGGAGGGCTGCCTCTTCGGTTAAGTGTAGATTTTCCGAATGCGGTGTTGATGATGGTTGCATAGTGATTGCGGTAAGTTATCGATGTTAGTTTTAGGTAAATATAATTTTTAATAGCGAAAATTATCTGCTGTGAATATATAAGATTGCGGTTCTATAGATGCTTAATTTATTTAATTATAGTGTACCTAATTATATAAAAACAGTACGCACGATTACATTTATAAAAGAGAAGAAAAATACATACCCATTATGCATATAGCCGCGATTACCGCTTACGCTTCTGAACAAATACTTATTTATATTAAAATTATTTGGAACTAATTTGATAAACAGTAATTCATATCTTATATATCATACTTATAATATGAGTTATTATCTTTTTTCAGCTTATGTCTAAATTAAGTCACCGATGATTAATGCGATAAAGTCAAATTCAAAATACTACGTAGGCATGTAGCTTTTAATATTCTAGTTGGCTATATTTACAATAAAAATAACAAAATTTTTTAGACAAATATGTAATTTTTAGTTGCTAAATCTAAGACATATTATTGCAAAATATCGACATCAAGTTAATTTAAATTTCATCGACATCCACGTCGCATCACTACCCCCACAATTTCCCTAGACCGTTGGACAGCGAGGTTGTAAATACTCGTGTAAAATTGTCCACGTCCCACCCTAAAAGCCTTTTGTGTTACATATTTCTTTGTTATTTACCTTCCTGAATTACCAGCTATTACGGATTTAGATATGTTGAGTGATGCATTTGTAAGTGAAGCGTTTTGTGAAGTGTATGTACCTATTTATTAGGTAATAATTGTAGTGATTAGGAATTTATGAAGATAATAGGTATTGTTACAGTCGCTTACAATAATTTCAAATGTTTGCTTTGATAAAAGCATATCATTTTAAGATTTAATAAATTCGTCGAAGAGAACTTAATTAGTAGGTAAGTCAATATGTTTAAAAACATAGGTTAGGTACATAATATTACCAGAAAATTAGGTTTATTAATAGCTTTAAGACTTTATGTAGGTATATAAAGACACTCTTACTAGTAGATTGTACAACTGAACCGAATAGGTACTTATTACCGATAATTTTTATTTTATGGAGTTCTGAAGAAGTCAAAAATAGTAACAATAGTTTTATATACGTATATCTTATTTCTTTTAAGTCCTAATAAACCAGATTAAAATTTAATAAAACCATCACAAGGAACGTAACGACATGCACGCAATTCCAAGGGACGACAGATGCGAATATGTGAAACTATTTCGTGTTGTGTTCGAATCACGATTCCTGCGGGTTAATTGCGAGGCACAAATGAGTTGCGTTGGTTATGGCGGCCCGACACCTGCTGGAAGGGTGGTGGCACACTGAGAACCGCATGCCTTAAAGCTGGGGACTTTCATGTTTTTTAAGCAAAGATTGTAAGAGAAATTAATCACGAAATGGAACAGTTACATATTACTATGTCATAATCTCCTATATCATAATCCCAATCTATATAATTATTATGTGATAATATCTGGACTATAATATTACATACCACAAAGCTCTACTGTTCGTTTGCGTCAGAACTGAATGCCTATGTCAATTTCTGCTTGAATATGAAAGATACCTATTACCTTCGTCATTTTAATAAAATAATATAATGTTCGAACGTATTACGTGTAACGTGTAAGTTATCAGAATGAAAATGAATGCTGCAGCTATTTTTGTTAGTGTTTGCAAGCTCAGTGCAAATCAAACCTTAGCACAAAATGTCTCCCTTTCACCTTCTACTTTCGCTTGGATAATCTTATTTTGTCACCGGCAAGGCGTTCTAATCTCTTTATCTGATGCTGTAAGGTCGAAATTACTTCAGCATACTAACAGGAGTTAAAATGTATTACCTTTTATTGTGATCCTCAACGCGGATTAAGAGAGCGCGCGGTTTTGAATTTTGATTCGGATTGTAGCAACTCGGCCATTCAAATTAGACCTTTCTCGGATTATTTGTTGGTCGTTTTCTAATCTGATTGTCGAGTTTGTTCGAGGCGGGGGAGGTCAGGTGAAGCTGGTCGGTCTATGCACACCTATTTTGTCTACGGCCGCGGTTACATTCAACAGAAAGGTCTTGAAATGAAGATCTTGAATGTAATGGACGTGATGTTGCTTAAGTTGTTAACGTTCTAGTTTTGTGTTTCAATTTTAATTTTAGGTTACCTTATTCAGGTTTCAAGTTGTTTCATGTAACTGGAATGAGATGACACAGTTTGTTTATCTTAATGTTATTATCAGTGTGGTGAATATAAACCCTTAATTTGAGTACTTGTACAAGGCTTTATAATTATTCCTACCTATAAGAAAATTTTCAAAACATTTTAAAGCAAATTTAATATCTTAATAGTCACTTTTTGTTACCAAATAAAAATCTTTTTGTACCTTCCATTGGGTGAATGCGAATATTTTCTGTTATAAATAGATGTTACATCGTACTTGTAAAGCTTTTATTTATTATTCAGCTTCGTTTTATTACCTATATTATATTATTAATTTTCAGTTTATATTTAGAATAGGATACTGGTCAGAATATAGTGTCCGATATTGATTCATTATTAGATAGTACCCAAAATTTCTACCTAAATAGTAAATGTTACCTACTTATGAATCTTTATGATGATTAAGGGCCGATTTTTCAATGCTTGGATAAAACTTATTCATTTAAGGGCCGATTTTTCAATGCCTGGTTAAAATTTATCCGTCCAATAAAGTATTACACGAACATTTTAAAATGTCACCTGTAAACTGTCAAATACGGACGTTATTTATACGTTAATAATACGTTATTTGATGAATAAGTTTTAACCAACGATTGAAAAATCAGCCCTAAAACTACCATTTTAAAAACGTATTCTAAATACCCGTAGGTAGGTATTTGACAGTTTACGTGACATTTTAATATTATCGTGTAATACTTTATTGGACGGATAAGTTTTATCCAAGCATTGAAAAATCGGCCCTAAATAAAATGTAGATATAATTTATCTTATTTTATTCGTGTATAAATGTGTGTGTTCTCAATTCTGTCATAGTGAGCTATCCATAGGAAAATTAAAATCTTCGATAAAATTTGTTTGTTTTTATTTGGTAAATAATTCAATTCTACATTTTTAAGGTTTGAAAGAGCTTCTAAACGAAGTCTATATAAGTAAGTTTTCGAGTTTATAGGTACTAATTAATCCTGTACGCAGTACGACTATAAGAGTCGTTTTCACCATTTGCTGATAATATCTTTGATAGCCTATTTGACATTTTAGATTTAGAACAAAATTAAAAACAAAAAAAAAATATCTTATATAACTGACCGATAAGCTAAATAGGAACATAATATCTATCAGGAAGTTATTAAAGCTAAAAGTATGGCAAGCAAAAACGAACACATTTATAACGAGAGGAAAATGCAGTAACGGCTTTGCTAAAAGCACAAAAATACATAACTCTATACCGGTTTGTAGCATCTAATATTTCTACTGGCCAGTTATTAGGGCATTTTAACCCTTCCCTGCTCCCCATATAGGCACTGACCTTTCTAACCCTTTCCCTGCTTTCTGTTAAATCTAACCCTGCGCGTGCTGTTTTTCTGTAATATTATTTATATTTATCAAAGTTGTTGACAGATTGTGGCATATAATATGTGATTTATTTCTATTTTTATAAATTTTATGTGTTATTCATTGATGTAGGTACGATATTTTTAATAAAAGTTTTTAAAATATTGTGCCGTCTTTTATTTAGCCTTACCCAAACTTAAGTTAAGTTAGTAAAAACAAACGTAAGTAGTTAGTTAAATTTTATTAATTATACCTACCACTCTTGAAGATACCTACTCTAGAACTACCTACAGAATCCTATACAAAAATAGAAATTTTATCTACTATTATCCTGAAATTTAAAACTTCATTGATAGAATACAATATAGTAAATGATTTTAACAATCAGAAATTTTAACTATGCGTTAGAACCAGTTTGTCTTTATTATAATATAACGCATAACCCCTTTGCAAATTCGCAAAAAGTGCATTATAAAAATGGCAGATGGTCAGAATAACTTGTATTGTGTTCCGAGTGATAGTGAAACAAACATACGTTATACTACATATTATCTATATTGAAATGGCTTGCGAGTTTGCACGCGTTCTTTTTAATTTTTCGCAAAACAATTTCTATTCACTAATTAAATAAAAATCGATTCAGTTAATTATTATTTACATTTTGATTTATTTACGCACAAACGTCATTATATTTTTCATACTTACAAAATTACAAAACGCATTTCTTCTCAAGAGTTAGGTATCTAATTTTTTAATAAAAACATCCCGTCAGGTAAATACTTTAAATCTTCATCTTTTTAAATAAATTAAAAAGATTCAGTAGTTGTTAATGAAAGATACTTGAAGTAGGTACCTAATAATATACCTACCTACCGAAATGTTCACAAATGTTTTAATTACCTACTTACCCAGAAGCTGATAACTTACAGAATTAATGTAAAAATATGTGTCTACCTAAAATATAAAACGGAAACAATGCTTAGTAGTTAGTTATCCAAATAAATAAATTTAAATACTTCATTGGCTTTTTATTTTATTGTATTTCCTATACTACCTATTAAAAAGGGAAATGATTTACAATCCCCGCCCTCAGCTCTTACTACAGATATTAGGTCAAGAAACTCTAACTAAAGGAGTGTAAAATATAGGTAACTCAAATAAAACACATTAGCAATTTTTTTAAACTGTTTTATTTTCAATATTCACTGAAATTCCTTCGATCGTGCCAAAAAGTTGAATATCCTGGAGACTCTTAGCTGAATAAACTTCTACCTGGGTCCTGGGTTAGAGATACCTACCTACATTTCATCTAAAAAAATCTGAACTAATTCAGCAAATATAATCTGTATCAATAATGTATGTATCCTGGAATAACATCATTCTTTTTAGCCAGCGAAAATATCAAAATATTTCTAAAAAATCATCACCTATTTTCGTTTCATCACATGCGCTCAATAATAGTGCATTACTATTGCTGTTTCATAAACACGTATTAATTTAAAATGTTAATAAAAAAAATCATGAATCGCTCTTAAAACTATATGATATGACTCTACCAAAAATTAATCGATAAAAATTCACACTATCTAAGTATAACTCTATCGATATTAGACTGTTATACGTATTAATAAAAAAAAAGATAAATCTACCAACGCTCTTAAAACTATGTGACTCTACCAAAAATTAATCGATAAAAATACACGCTATCTACATCACTATATCGATACGAGGGTGTGGCTTGTACTGCCCATTGGTCAGTGGGGAAGGGACCCAATCACACACGTGAAAAATATTCTATTCAGACATAATATTATTACCCTTTAGAGGGTTTTTCTTATTGGAATTTGTTGGGTAATTTTCGTATGAAACTTATTGAAAATTTTCAAATTAGATTGGTCTAGTTTAATTAATATTTGAATGTAACTTTTGTGTAATAAAAATTACTATAAATTATAGTCTAATCTAATAAATTAAACTTATACATAATATTATCACAGAATTCTTCAAATTTATATTTTCTATCTGTCTATCATCTCAAAAAATCTAATAGGTAATTAAGCTTACCTGATTAATGCCATGCAATCTAAATATTTTACCTATACATCTACGTATACCTACATAATTTAAGTACCCTACTATACCTACTACCTTCCTCAAAATTCAAAGGATTATCTAAGTATTTTTGTTTCATACAAATGAAAGCATGAATTATAAAAGTTAAACATTAAGCCTCAAATTAGCGTACCTACTCTATACTACGAATAAAGTATCTAACTGGGATAAAATTAATTATTTAGCATGAGTGAAAAAAATTACTTACCTTAATATGAATTCGTATCAAAATTTTAACCTGAAAAGTTGTTTTTATTTTATTGAAATTCCTACTAGACATCGATTAAATAAGATGTGTATTGGAAAAATCACTCAGTTTCTAAAAATCACCCTAGATATTGGCATATTATTATTTATTATAATTACTCTGTAGTGACATCTATAATCTCAAAAATACATTAAATACCGCCATCTAGTGATCGTAATAAGAAACCGGATGATTTTTCCAATACGAATCTTATTCGGTCGATATCTCATGGGATTTTCTTAAACCTTTGAGTGAAAATTAGTCTCATATGAGCTATTACCATTACATAATATTACTTTTTTAAGCAATATTAGATTTCGCTTACAACGTTTATCAACTATTTTAGAAATAAATAGAAGGGAAACCTTTATAAAAATTAACCTCTTTGAGTACTCCTAAAATATTATCATGGTTTTTAATTAATTTTAAAGAACAAAATACATAAATAGTTTATGCAAGATAAGCGTATAGTTTTCATTTATTTTCTAAGAATCGATACGTGTGATTTAATAACTAGGTATTTAATATTTAGGTAACTATCTTTTTTTAAAATTTAATGTACTTAAGTATTACCTTACACCAAAATGTATTTTATGAAATCGTTAATTACATTTATTTTAATAAATAAAATTTTACAATTAATAATTATCTTAGTATTAATTATCTTTTACATCTCCTTACGTCCAACTTATAACGTTATTAGTTTTATCTTGTAAGGAAAGCTACACAATTAGGTACATACTCATTATTATTATTTTTTCTTTAGAAATTTTTTTGAATTTAATTTATTAAGTATTAAGAATTTATATTCTCATGATATAACAATGATAACACTAGTTTTTAAAGTGAATACAATTTATTTTCGGTTCATTCTACGAAATATGCAAAATAGATTCAGCTACTCGCCTATAGATGGCGCTAGTAGCGCGCCGTAGCGGCAAAACTGTTTTACTCGGACTTGTAACAATATTGTAAGTAGGTAGGTACTACGCAGAAACTGTGGACGAAAGTTTTTAAAAAAGTTTGATATTGTGAATTTTTAACATAGAATTTGATTTTATTTTTTAATACATAATCTGTTTTATTTAGTTGAAAGGATAAGTAAAATTATAAATTATTTATATTTTTTCATAAGCCTAGTAAAATAAAAATTCTTTTAACATCCATTCTACGATGATTTTCCTTATGAAGGAAGGGAAGGGAAGTGTGGATGATTGTAATGTTTATTTATTATATGTTTTAATAATTGTAACTTACCAATACCTAGTACCTTTTTATAGTGGGGAATCTTGCATAGATACCCACGGCGTCCGGGGAAGGGGCCGTGGGTTATGTCAGATTCCTACCGACCAAAGCTTGACTGTGCTCCGTCAAGCCGCATCAACGACGGGGCCACGGTAGAATAATTCATCCGTGACCCCATCAGCGGCAGCCGACTTACCTACCAATAGTACCTACCTACCTACGTACGTTTTGACACACTAACAATTCATGCTTTTTAAATCATAGATTTTGATCAATAGAATTTTAATATGTTTAATTTGAATGTGTAAATACTAAGTAGGTACCTACACATTCATATCTAAATTTTTAGCATGATTCTGAACCGTTGGTAAGGTTGTTGTAGGACAATTTGTTTCGATCATTATATTTTCAATTTTTATTGGATTTGATTCGCTTAAACATATTTCTAGCATCGCGGTATCTACAATTATTTCGATCGACTCATTTGATGCCTTGAATACCCAATAATATAGTACCTAAGGATTATGATATCATGTGTGATCTAAAAATGCAAATTTGCTACGAATCTAAACACCAGTTCAGTCAATTTTAGGAAAGTCGGTTAAAATGAGTTAAAACGGTAATTTAGAAGCTTCAGCTCTATTTGAAATAAAATTTTTGGTCTTTTTGAAATAAAATTTGTAAAATTGTTAGAAAGAACACAATTAAGCTGTGTAAATTTAAGATAAAAATACTATAATTAAGATTTTACACTTCGAAGAGGGATCTTAAATGCATGTAGGTAAGTAGGTATTTATTTCCTAGTATTTACGTATAAGTAGGTAGGTATAAATGGTTAAGGTACATGATTTTGTAAAGGCTCTATATGGAATAAAATTTCTAATGAAATTGTTTACCAAGAAGCGACATCTCAGTGTACCAGCAGTATACTGATCGATCGGCTTAAGCCAAAATAGAAATATAAATTCTTATAATATAATCCTTTCTTGAATCTCGATCTGTACATTTTTTTTATTTTTGTAGATTTGTATGAATACACAATTTTTATTTTTTTAGTAATTCATATGAATCTATCAATATTCGATAAATAAAATTGGAGCGTATGATAGGCGTACAAGAAAAATCTCTTCGTTTCTTTCAAAAGGTAGGTATTCTTGTGGAAGAACTTTCATGATTACAATATAGCGAATAAAATCTACTTTTTAATATCAGTCTTATTAAACTTATTTTCTGAAATAATGACTTAATTAGTGTTATTTTTATACAATACTTTACCACCCAAGAGAAAATATCGTACCTATTCTTTGTAGGTAACACCCTCTACGTAATAATATGTTTAAAGTATAAGTATTAGGTACCAGTTATAGGTTTTTTTTCGCTAAATTTATCACTTTAGATTATTAATGAGATCACATAGATAATTATTATATTACCCTAAGATATTACATATATTTTGTTTTTCTCATAAAAATTGTAACTTTTTCCTTTGGGCCATTTTGTTAATTGTTTTTATTATTAGCTAATAGATTATAGATTACAGATACCTATGAGAATATTTTGAGTTACCTATCTGTGAAAGCGAAATAGGTAAGTTTATATTAGGTATTATCAAAACATCATCATAAGCGAAAGAATTTAATATCTATAGGTAGTCTATAATACTATCTATCTACCTACTTTTATGAGTTTATTCAAAAGGTAAATTTAGTTTTATTTATTTTTATTTTTAACACTTTACTATGCTAGTTAGTAGGTAATACAAATTACCTAAAAATAAAACTTAATTTATTTTCGCCATAAGTTATTATTTCTGTGCATAGGTACCTACGTAATTTTGCATACAATTAAATGCTTTAGGTATTGATGATATTGACAACTTTGTGTACCTATAATTTTTAATTATTATTTTCTCAAGAACTTTCAGGTGGGATTCGAACCCAATATAAACATATTATAAGCATGTAATGTGTATGATGTATCTATTTATTCTTACTTCTCTTAGCAGTTTAAGACTAGTAATGAAAGGGGAAATCAAACAACATATTTGATTAACAAATCATGGATATTTATTGAAATAAAAATAATAAAAATGAAAAATAATAAAAACAGTTCATCTTTCACGTAGTTACACAATAAAATTTGTCTTAGTTTTTTCATTTATCTATTTTGTCTCCTCTACCTTACTCCCTTCGTTTGACTAAATATTTATTGTAAACTGTACACGAATTTAACTTACATAAAATAACCAAACAATCACCATAATAAATATAATGAGAGGTTGGTATATTATGGTACGAATTAGGTCCCGTCTTAGAAGCCTTAAAATTTTAATACAAAAGCAACTAAGAGAGGCCCTAATCAGGACAAATAATGGGAAAGGATATAACTATTGGAGACATAACGTATGCATCTATTATAATTTACTTAACATTATCTAATATAAATTCTATATTTTACATTAAGTACGTATACCGAAAGGTTTCACACTTGGACTAAATTTAGGTACAAGTGAACATACTTCCACGAATCACAAAAAACAAAACTGGAATATTTTTCAGTCTTAATAAAATAACTGGCTTTCCATCCACAGGAAGTTAACGTTTGGAAATGAAGATTATACGCCTCGCAAAATAATTTAATAAATTTTAACACTAATTAAATATTACCTTGTCATTAACATCTACCCTTAATCGCATCCAATTTTGTTTTCTACATTCCTTATCATATTGTTTACAGGAAACACACCGTTTTGCCGAGAACATGTAATTTTTAAAATTGCCAAACATATTTATAAATATGAACATCAATAAGTAGGTACTCCATTTACATTTAGTATTTACATAAGTTATCTAGGATAGGAAACATTTGTTTATTAATATACAATACCCTAAAATTAACAAAGAGCTTATCCAAATACACAATTACTACATCAATCTATGAAGATCTTAGAAATTACTGGAAAAATTATTTAATTGACACTATACAGCTTAAAACTAATTACTGTATAAATCAACGTAGCTAACTTTGGCATTGGTTTCCACATTTCTACAATAAAACAAAAACGAAGTTGAAATATAACGTAAAGATCATGTACAGCCTTGAAAGAAAATAACTAAAAACTTTCAAAGTAACATTAACAACGTAACGGGAAATCTTAACACTGGCTCAAACGATATGTCACTAAAGGAAAGTGCCCCTTTCGGAAGCTATTGCAATAGTCATATTACAATTTCGCCACATCAATGATTTCTTAAGACTAGAAATTGAACTTGTTTAATTGCAAGAAGCAAAGTAACGTTCAAGCGAAATGTTTTTTCTAGAAAATCTGGCTGGGTGGCGCAGGAGGTGGGAATCGCAGGCCACCCCAGGGGTAGAGTCACGATGCCTCGTCGCGGCAAGCGTTGGAGTCGTCAGAGAGAGCGAGAGCGGCACCACCGTTACTCTGATTTACGACACACTTCCGCATATGCTTCTCTAGAGTCGAAGGAACCGAGAAGGGCATCTCGCAAAACCTGCAGCGATATACGTCCTTGCCTAATCGACCATGCGTCTTCATATGCCTCGTTAGTTTGGAACTCTGCGCACAAGCGTACGAGCAGAGCTCACATTTATACGGTTTTTCACCAGTATGAGATCGTCGGTGAACTGTCAAGTTTGAACAGTTTTTGAATACTTTTCCACAGAACTCACAAGTATCATTACGTCGCCCATCTTTTGATTTCAGTAAAGGGTTTTGTAGAAGCCCGTTACCGCTGTTCTTAAGACCGTCAAAGATATTTTCTGGCGGTCGCTGTGCATGAAGCGTGGGCAACCACCAACCTTCACCTCTATCCATTTCTAGTTTCATACGCTTCGAAGCTTCAAACGGACTTTCGAAAGGGTTGAACAAGGGATGTGGTTGAGGTGGCATTTTCGCGAATTCTTCTTTTAAACGCAAAGCAGCAGTCGGTGGCATTCCATTTGGTTTATCAGAAGGAGGACCGTTATTATTATCACGATCTTTAGCTAATTGCCATTTGAGAGAGTTACCAGACTCTTGCAAAGCTTGTTTGAATGCCTCACTATATTGTGCTATGTTTGATAA